>CAEGAF010105980.1:0-21293 GCA_903067075.1 Micropoecilia bifurca
GTGTGTGTGTGTGTGTGTGTGTGTGTGTGTGTGTGTGTGTGTGTGTGTGTGTGTGTGTGTGTGTGTGTGTGAAACCCTTTTTGAAGCTTCCCTATTCTGTAAATATCTGTAAAGAAATTAGTTAAGAGTTTATTGTAAATATTATAATTGGAGAAGCTCTGATTTGTATACCTTTAATGAAAAGCTCGTATATTTGAATATATGCACCAGATACACACATATAAACACGTATATCTTACAAATGACAAGTAACTGACCGTTTTTTTGTTGTGCAATGATGTGAAAATCGGTACTCAGTTTTTGTGAACACATAAATATGCAGTGCCTTCCAAAAGTATTCACATCCCGTGAACCTTTTCACATTTTGTATCGACACAACCATCACATGCAGTGTTTTATTTATTATCAATGTGACGGACGAAATGCTTTAAAAATAAAGAGCTGAAAAGTGTGGCGTGAATTTGTGTTTATCCCCAAACCCTTGACTCGACATTAGCTTTTACTTTGAGGGCAGCAGCTCCAGTTTAGTTGCTAACCCTCAAATTGATTCTTCGACTAGGCCATTCTGATGCATAAATAAGCTTATTAAAGGAGACCTATTGTGTAAAAATCACATTTTGCATTTTTCTACTTCCATTTGTGTCTCTACTGCTTCTAAAAAACAACCCAAGATTTTAAAGTAAACACCCAGATGTTTTCTGGTAATGAGTTAGTGGTTTTTTGGTGTTTGGAAAATTAGCCCTTTCACAAGCATCTTCTGTAATGCTGCACTGTTACCTAGCAACCCAAGCGGTGCTCCAGGACATTTGCTCAGTTGGATTTACTGCTGTACAATGGCTGCTGGAAAAGGCAAGTGTTTTGTTGCTGACTTACCATCCAGAAACCGCTTGCTACATTCTTGTTGGTTGTGCAGGAGGTTCTACTTCTGCTTTTCAAAGATATACAGTTGTATAAATGTGCATCTGTTTGTATCCATTTTTACGTGGGAGTGTATTGTTGAGTTGGGGGCGTGGCCAGCAGCAGCTGTTTATTTGTATTTAAAGAGACAGGACGCCCTAAAACAGCTCATTCTGAAAGTAGATCAAAAATCTTAACTAAGAATAATTTTGTTCCAAAAAATGTGATGAAAATGTGTTTTGTAACCTTAGATTTATCCTACTCTGTTTAAGGAACCGTAATGGGTCACTTTTAAAAACACTGCTTTATCTGGCTGGTTGTTTTTCTGTTGGCAGGTTGAAGTCCTGCTTCATCCATTCTCCCATCTGCTGTGACGCTGGTGCTGCCACCACCGTGTTTCATCATGGCGGTGTTAGTTTTCTGCCATATTTAAATTTGCATGTTGGCTGTAGAGCTACATTTTGGCTTCATTTGACCAAAGCACCACCTTCCTCCACCTGTTAGGAGTGTCACTATCAGGTCTGAAGCAAGATGATGATAAAAATCATCTGCGTAACGTCTTCTCTGGTTGATGCTCTCCATGCCAGGACTGTCGGTTTATTTGGACATGGATGATTTGGTGGGTTTGTCCAAAGGGCTGCATGATGTTTTTAAAAGGCAGCTTGTAATGTTTATGAATGTTGCCATTACGAAACAACTTCTGGTTAAATAGTAGTTTTAAAAAAACTAACAGACTCCTCTTGAGAAGGGTTAGCATGCCGGATGGGAAACTAGCAATCTGAAAAGTTCTTAGCAATATTAATATTTCATAAAATTTTAAGACAGTGGTGTTTTGTCCTGCCCGCCTTCCTGTAACTTATCCACCTTCTTGCTGTGTTTTTTCTTGTTTTATTCTCTAACAAACCCCTGATACTTTCACTGAACACCTCAATTTATGCTCATTTTTTAATTATTTTGTGAAAAATAGAAAATAGTGCATTGCTTTCAGTGGTTGTTTTTGATATGGCGGTTGCCCAGGGAGACATTAGAAAGGGGGCAGCAGTTTGATCAGGTTTTAATGTGTTTGCTTGTTTTTCTGCTGTCATAGAAATCCCAGTTAAAGTTGCTAAAGGTTGCTGTGAAACATGGTTGCCCAATTCCAGTAATTCAGAGCAACTTTTAGATGCATCAAATGACTAAACCCCTGAATCAGCAGTAACGAATCATTCATTTGGTTGAGCTGGATTGCAGTAGTCCGCCAAAAATCTAATGAGGTTAAAGGGTGTGAATACTTTTCCAAGGCACCGTAAACATGTACTACAGATAACAAAATGTTCCTATTTATTACTGTGCAATGATGTGAAAAATCCCACCTTTTGTAAACACACACACACAAACAAATGTAGCACCTGTCCTAGTCTTAAGTGAATGTTTTGTAAAATGCTGCTTGAGTATTTCAGAGTTAAACCGTTAGCAAAGGATGCCAAAAAATATGCACCCGGCGTGTGTATTCATATTTCCAGTACTACTGTTATTGTGTATGTGGGGTCAGAAGAAAAAGAGAAAACAACAAAAACAATATCTAGATTCCTGAGAGTGCTGTGCCCATCGTGCCACGTACAGTTGCCTTGGTAACAAACCACTTTATCCTAACCACTGATTTTTCTTACTGTGAAAATCTTTTGCTCTGAGGTGTCTAATACTACGGATGGGTGGAGCGTTGAGGAATTTCAGCCATGCCAAAAGAATATTTAAAAAATAAGAAATCAGCGGAATCTGAGCTCTGAGATGAACTAGCACATCATTTTCTGTTGCTCTCTTTTTAAATTATTATAACTTAAAGGAATCAACCTGAATGGATACTGTGAGATGTTATTTTTCTATTTAAATAATAATGAAAAAGATTTTTCTTTTTTTTTGATATACTCAGGTTTTCTGACACTTTGCTCTAGAAAAGCCATTCGGGTGAGAAGCTGCTCTTCATAGCACGATGTGGACCTGCATTATTATTTTAGTGCTACTGCAAAATTATGTTGATTTTCTGCAGCTGCATTAAGAGACACAGACTGTTATTACTACCAGTCATCTCCCAAAGGCATAAATCGACTTTACCTACTGTTTCCAGTCCATTTGATCGCATTGATGTTCTGCAAATGACCAGACGATCATGTTATTTTAGTTTTGCTTATTTTATAATGTTTGCTAATGTTATTTTTTAATATATATGTTCATTTTGAAATTGGCTGAACTGTAAAGTGGAAATAAAGTGCTGAAGCAATTTTTTTTTTTTTGCATTGACTTGAATGTTTGTGTGTTATTAATGTTTTTGGAGCCTCGTTAATAGACAGCAGATGGCAGCAAAAATGCATTACAGAATTAGGACAGAAGATAAAATTCGTTTTATTTCTTTTTTAGTTATTTTGTCACTGCGACATTATTAGAAATAAAAAACGTGATATCCTGCAGATGAAACATAGTTAATGTTTTTCGGGGTAAATTACAGGATTTTACAGTTATTAAACCAAACCGAGAATCTCAGGTGTTTGTTGTTGTTTATTTGTTTTATTTATTTATTTTTACTACGTCAGAGAGAGAGAGAGCAGGTGAATTAACTGCGTTTCAGTTCACATATGAGCTCTAAAAATAACATCGCTCTGAGGCATGTTTTCCTCTCATAAGCCTCATCCTTCTGTTCAAGTCAGCTGAAGCGAGAAATAATGATAAAAACAAAAAAGAAAAGCTTTGTTTTATTATAGAGGATGATGCGTGACGATACAGTAAGAAGGAAACTTTGAAATCAAGTCTTGGGCTTTTAAATATTGAGAAATGTTCAGCGCAGTAGGAGCAGAACTGCACTGGTTGTGTTTTCTCTTGACTGGATCTACTGAGCGGAGCAAAGCTAGACAGACGAAATATGAGATTCAAACGGGACTTTCAAAATAAAACACAAACATGCTTGGTATAAACGTTTCGAGCCAAAATTGTCTATTAAAATTTATTTCCGGGCCAATAAAGAGCTAAAATCAAGAAAATTAAGTAGTCCAATATTTTTGTTAGTAGGGATGTAATTCATGTTTACCTTATAAAAAGAACAGCATCTAGTTTTCAAATTCTTTTTTTATTCTGTTATAAGAACAGCATTTCTTATAACTTTTAAAATGTTTGCTGTGTTTAGCTAAATTCAGTAGATAGTTAATAGTTATTCATGTTTTGGCCCACCTTTTATTGATTATGTAGAGCAGTGCACAAGTGTCATAGGGTGTCTTCGACCATGCTGCAGACCAAAAGAGGGAAAGCCTGGGTTACAATTACATTCACACTGAAGTGACCCAATTACGATTCTTTTTTTTTTTCTTTTCATGATGGTCTGAACAACACAGATCGGATTTTTATTTTATTTTGTTTTTTTATGCGTCCCAGCCTGAATGGGGATCCGATCTTTTCAAATGTGACCTGAATCTTCACCGTAGATCTTAACGGTCAGGTCGCAGGCGCCGAACAGAACGTCATTGATACTCGACCAACGTCACTTCTCTGCGCCTTGATGCGAGCAAGAGGGAGGAAAAAAACAACAACATGGCGGACAGCTGGCTCCGGTCAGGACAACAACTTTAAAATCGTAAGCTACGCTCCCCCGTTAGCATCAGTCTTCTTCTATTTTACGGTGGTCGGAAAACAGCTTAACGTTCATTGCCGTTATTCCAGATTTGAGTGTGTATCAGATGTTTTGTTGATTTTAAATAATGAGCATTTCTTTATTTATGTTGCGAGCAGGCCTTATCTTATCGCGGCCTCTAGTGCGCATGCGGAGCACTTCCAGGTCGTTTGACGTTCACACTAGATCAGTGGTTCTTAACCTTTTTTGAGGTACCCCCCCCCAGTTTCATATGCGCATTCACTGAACTCTCACCCCCAATACAGAAAATAATTTGCGGTATTCTGATTTAGTAATGTAATTATATTAGTTGTGTTACCACCCCACGCCACTAGAGGCAGTACCAACCCCGAAAAGATGAGACTAAAGAGCAGATTTAGACTATAAAATTTGGTAAAAACGCGAGTTTTCATCCAGAGATTGTGACACATCTCTTTTGGCTCTGCTCTTTTATACAAAGGTTCTGGTCTGACTTTAGCAGGTTTATTATTGACCATATTTTAAAGAATTTTTCCTTATGCTGGGAAAATGTTTTATTTTGTTTCTATAGATTCCGTAGAAAGGATCCTAAACATTTCTTTATAATAAACCTACTAATACTCTTTGCTAAATTTTATATTGATAAATGCAAATTTGCTAATAAAACACCTTGTTTTTCTTTTTTCATTAAAGATATGGAACTATATATCAAATCAGTAACAGGCTCCACAAATGAAAAGGCTCTAAGAACAATTTCAATATGTATGTATTTGCATGTTCTTATCTAATCACCCCTGGCTGTTTTGTCTTACTTGGCTATTGTATTGTGTTGTATACTTCATTATGTTGTTTTGATGTTTACTAATTTCATTTAAATAAAGTTTTAAAAAAAGCGTGAGTTTTGCTGAAGTAAATAAACACACAATTCCAAATCCATGCTGAGAGTGAAGCTCCTCCAATCAGGGCTCGCAGCTCTGATTGGCTAAGCAATGTACCGTGATCCTTTGCTGCAAGTGATGGCAAAGCGGTGCGTCATCTCGACTTTACACAAGTGAGTCTTTACCGCCGCAGCAGAGGCTCCACCGAACCCCTGAGACCGACTCACCGAACCCCTGGGGTTCGACCGAACCGGGTTAAGAACCACTGCACGAGAGATAACATACAAGTCCGAAGTAGATCACGCCAAAAAAATAAAAATAAACAAAAATCCGATTTCACAACCAGTCGGATTTGGGTCAGTTCACGCTGCAGTGTGAACGTCGTCTATGACTGCGGCGCAATCAGTGAAACGACTTCAGTGTGCCCCTGCCAGGCTGTATTTTATTGTGAAAGTCCCTACCGGATGTTGATTACATTCCAGGTGAAAACTTGACGGAGATGCGCTCCTTTGGAGAAGCCAAACGCTTTTTTTCCCGCTGATGAGACGCGCAAGCAGCGAAACGTCTCTGCCTCCTCGCCTGCTGAGAGGAAAACCACAGACTGAGAACCCGAACCAGCTGAACAGCACAGAAGTAAGATCAGCGGCTTGGTGAACTCTTTAGATCCCATTTATATCAGCTGCGAACAACTGCTGTTTTAGGATTTGGACCGTGAAAATAGTCCAGGGAGTTTTTTTTTTATCCTCCTTTAAAGCGACAACTTGTGCGTTAATGCTCAATCTGGAGGCAAAGTGGAGGAAAAGACCAGAGACGCTCAGTTTGGGATTTGAATTAAAAAACCCCGGGATGTAGTGTTTTGGGGTTTGTTTTCCTTTTTTGCTCGGACCAGTTGGGGGGGAGAAGATCTGGACTCCCAGGATGAACTTCCCAATCTAAGTCTGCGTACTTCTTGCGCTTTGAAGACATTTTTAAATCATGGGTTGAAAGCGGAGAAGATGTACTGCGGGGACACTCAACGTGGGAGGGAGCTGATTTTTCTCTGTTATGTAATGATTGACAGCGCCTGATAAGAAATTGGTAAATCACAACCCGCACCACTTTCCCCAACCCCTTCCCCCTGTCTGTCCAAGAAGTGTGCTTTTTATTCATATTTATAATTTAGTAGAAACTGATACCATTAAAGCTATAAATAGTGTAATTTGATGATCTACTCTCTTTAAACATGTCAGAAAGCTTAAAAAACAGAAATACTTGTTAGTCATTGTTTCTCCCTCCACCCGGTGATCTCTTGTTGTTTTTCATGTTTTATCTGTAAATTGTGAATCATGATGTCTCAAACTCTTGACCTTCTCTTTGGTGGAGTCAAAATGACAGCAACTTCAGGAAACCAGACTATCACCAGCGTCCTGAGCTTCGTTTTGAGCTTTGAACCCCCTTCATGGCGTAACATGCTATAATGCTCATTCTTGCCCTCATCCTTAAGGATATGTAGTCATTCTGAAACTCTCAGTCCCTTCACCTTTGTGACTTTCTGTTTCTGAGCACCAAAGGTCAATAGTTAAACTTCAGCAGAGACTTTCTTGGGCCCTCCCTCCCCCCAACTCATCAGGGCTGGTGGGGAGGGTGGAGGCGAAACTCCAGCTGGTGGTGTTCACACACACACACACCAAGAGGAAGACTCCCACCATGGAGTCCAACCCGGAGAGCCCCAACCGGGCCGTGGAGTACCTACTGGAGCTCAACAACATCATCGAGAGCCAGGCCAAGCTCCTCGAGACGCAGCGCCGGCGCATCGAGGAGCTGGAGGGCCAGCTGGACCGGGTGAGTCAGGAAAACCAGGACCTGAGGCTGGAGCGTGGCCCACGGGGGTCCGACACCCCAGAGCAGAACCACAACCACAGCCAGCCTCTGACCCTTCCGGTCCAACCGGGCGGGGGCTGCAGCGGGAGTGGCGGCACCTCGACGCCTCAGGTGACATCTGGATCAGCCACGACTCCAGGGCCCAGCAGGGAGCGGCGGAGCCACGCCAGACTGACGCGAGGCCTTTCCTGCGGTTCCTCCAACACGGACCGGGACCGGCTGGAACGCACTGACAGCACAGACACCAACACCAGCTCCAGCGCACGCAGGAAGTAAGTCCACCAAACACATGGGCCTCGTTTTCTCTTCTCTGTAGTCAGGATGATGTAACTTGGGCTGCATTCAGACCATCCATGTTTAGTCCACTTTAACTGAACTCTAGTTCGTATGTCTAGGAAGCCCAGTTCGTTTTGGGAGGTGTGAACGCTGATCCGCTTTGGTCTCGCGTCGGTTGAAGTGAACTCTGGTGCGGTTCGAATGCTAATGTGAAAGGCGAGTGAACCGGAGACCGCTCCAAAAGCAGGAAGTGAACTGTAGCACTAGGCATTCTGGGTAAATACAACCAAAACAAACGCGAGGGTGTAGCGCTAGCAGGAGAAATGGGTTATGGTCTTTTAGCTAAACAACCACAAAAATCTGACGCCACTCTAGTTTTGTTTACATTTTGTGTAGAAAGAAGTTGACTGACGTCTTCTTTGGAGGTTTTTATGTTGTTTCCTTCAGTAGTTCTTGGTGCAGCGCCCCCACAGGCGAGGAGGGGGACAGATCATTCAATTAGTTTGGTTCATTTGACACAACAGAGTTTGAAAGTGAGCCACCCAACTAAAGATGTACAAATGTTTTAATTCTGGTCCCCAGTGGAACTGAGTCTTCTGGACTATCAGGTGTGAAAACAGCCTCAATGTGCTTCAGTTGATGAAAACATTTTGCACGAGCCATGTTTAGTCTGGAGCGGAACAAATGGATATGTGGATGCGAACGGACCAGAGACCGCAGCAAACGCAGGATGGGAACTACAACACAGGGTCTTCTGGGTAAATACAACCAAAACAATCAACAGTTCAGTTTTACCAAAGACATAAGAAATCCTACAGCTGCCAAAATCTGATGCTACTTAATTTTTGTTTACATTTTGTGGAGAAGGAAGATGAGCTCTGTGTTTTCTTTAGAGGTTTTTCTGTTGCTTCTTTTAAGTGGTTTTTGGTGCAGCGCCACCACAGGTGAGGAGGGGAACTTTTTTCAGTTGGTTTGGTTCATTTGATCCAGTGCAGTGAGAAAACAAACCTCACTAGCTAAAAATGTGTCAAATGTTGCAACATTGGTCCCCGGTAGGACCGAGTCTACCAGGCTGTGAGGTGTGAAAACACCCTTGGATGGCTGACCATGGTCTCCAGAATATCTCCGCTCTGACAGAACATTTCCATGGTCAGCCCTCAGTCTGACAGGCAGGGAAAAGCAGCAACCTTTCTTGTCATTGGTGATAATCCTCACATTAAGGCACTGGCTCTCAGTGGGGGCATTTTAATGTAGCACCATGAGAAAATTAACACGGTACTGGAGGATTGTGGGTAAATTGTTAAAAGCCCAAGGTGATTTTTAAATGGTAGAATAATGTCTGACATCCCTGTGTGTGTAGGTGTCAACAATATTCTGTTGAAGAAAAGTTCATCAAGGACATTTCTGGGTCTTTGTTTCTGTATCTTTAGAATAATGGACAACCTAACTGAATGAAAACATGACATTATTTTTGAGCCGTTTTAAGATTTACGGTTGATAACTTTAAAAAAAGAATAACAAACAACTAAATCTGATGATAGCAACTCAATGCATCGACTTACTGAAGTTCCAACATCACTAATCAGACTTTGTAGTATTATTGTTGGTACTTCAGAAACAGCTGATCCACGCAAACATTTCTCTCAAAATGGCAAAATATCCAACTAATGGCACTTATTTGGATTGTCAGAAATGTGTTATTGGTGTCAGAGGAGAGAGACTGGGTTGAGATGATAGAAAGACAGTAATACTACAAATTATTACAACTGTGAATTCACACCAAACCTTTAGCCAGACTGGCTAAACAGGAAACAGAGGTTATGACTTATAAAGGTTTAGAAAATTACACCAGAGCAGGAAACTGTTAGACTTTTGGCTCCCATAGAACCAACTGGGCATAATTTATTCATAAAGCTGCTTCAAAGCTACTTTTTGAGCATGAAGAACTTTTGCAATAAAAATTGTTTGTGGTAGTAATTTAGAAATATTTTCGTTTTTGTATGATGGTAAATGTGACTTTCTGTTACTCGTTAAATCATTATGGATTATAATATGTAGTAGAAGTAAGAAATACTGCTGCCTGCAGGTGGTAGTAAAAAAAATCACTTAGAGCCAATATTTTTCACAATTTTTGAGAAGAATCTGCAATAAACCCATAATTATACTTTAGCATGAAAAAGTGCTGGGATTTGTTGATTTTATTTTTTTCCATCTATTTCCATAATAATTCATAAGAAATTGTAGGAATTGACTGATGTAACTTGGCAGTAAACAGATAAAAACTGCATTGAATTGATTAATAAAATAATTTAAGCAGATTGTTATCTTGACTGTACTGATTATGTGTCCCTTTAGAGTTTTCATGCTGATTCATATTTACGAGTTCATTGCAAACTTGTTCAAAAACTTTGGATTTAAGCGATGCTAACTCCAAGCTGCAGGGGGCAGTGTCTCTTACTTCTACTTCTCTTTGGCCTCAGGCTCACTTGATGTCAGGTTATAATCTGGGATTGACGAGACAAAAAATCACAAATATCGCAAAATTCCTTACAAATATTTCTAAGTTAGGACCACAAAATCACGAAACAATTGCAAAATCTCAAGAGTGACTGATCGGTGTGAAAAGATCTTGATATTTTAACATTTCTTTCATAGCTTTCATCAATGCATCCTGCCACAACTGGCACTTTAGGACATTCATTTTCTTTTTTTGTGGCCCAAAATATCCAGCTGGATTCCCTTAATTGATTGATTTTGTGCCGAATTGAAACCACTCCCATGTTTCTTTGGTCAGATGTTCTGGCAAAGTTGGTCAGATTTTTATTCAAAAGGTTCCTGTTGTTTTGAAGAGTTATTGACATCTCAAAGGAGGCCCACAGCATCACAGGCCACCCACTGTGTTTAACAGCAGGAGTGAGAATATTTTCCTCCAATCTGGAGTGTTTGTTGTCAAAAATCAAGTTTGTTGTCCTCTCACAAGAACACGCGACTCCAGTTAAAGTTTAGCTAATTCAACATGTCTGCGTTTGTAATGGTAGAACAGAAAAAGTTTTGGGTGGTTGCTATGGAAACTGCCACCCATTGCTGCAGTTCTCCTACAGTGAGCCTTGAGGCTTTTTTTCCTTCTATTACCCTGATGTATATTAGATAAATAAGTGTCCAGCCAGGTGGCCAATAGGTGACATGAATCTTTTATGTGATATTTATAACCCAGAGAAACAAAGTGGATTAATAAATAGAAATGTCTGACCCTACATATAAACTTAAAGGTGACCTGCTTCCTTAAACAGGTCAGGATAAATCTGTGGCCTATTCACAGCTTGTTCATTAAAATCATTTTTTGCACCAATTTGTTCTTCAATGATGAGATTTTAGTCTGGTCAGTTCTGGATATTTTGAGCTCCTTTAAGAATAAAATGTTTTAGGGTCTCTGTCACTTTAAATCCAAGTAAGCTGCTGCTGATGCACAATTATACAATCTTACATGTTTGAAAAGCAACCAACAAGCAAATGCAGCAAACAACAAAACACTTGTCTTTTCCAGCAGCCATTGTAAAGTGAATACAGTGGTAATCCTCACACCGACAGACTAAAGAACTCCTTTGTTCCTTGTTCAGCTTCAGCTCCTCACTGGAAGGAGTGCTGACAGGAGAACAGCAGAAACAGGAACTATAGGGCTGATGATGTGTTAAAAACAAACACATAACATTAATTTAAGAATTTAATTTGTGGGTGTGGGAGACGGGAATTACAAAATCCCCTGTGAGGAAAATCCCAAAGGGATTCATAAAGTTTCCATCCATCCAGCTGACCAAATATGCTGGAGTTTTGCTGGGGTTGCTAGATAACGGGTCAGCATCTGTCTTTGTGACAATCGTGAGGTTTTATAAAGGGCTCATTTTCCAGACACCAAAAAAACATCAACTATTTTTTTTTTAAGAAGCTGCTGTTTTTAAAAACAGTTGAGCTCCTTTCAGAATAAAATGTTTTATTCTGAAAGAATGTGCAAAAATTTATTTCTTTTATTAATGGCGTAGTTTATTTTAGAAGGATGGTCGGGCATGGCAACAATTTCACTGAGAAAAGGATGTCAAGATTTGATTTTTTACATTTTTCAGTGTTAAAGTTTTCTACCGCATTAAAAGAGGAATTACTTTAAGGCCTTTTTACACATCCTTACTGCTGCCAGTGTTATCTGTGCTTCAAAACACCGGCACTGCATGTTTTCTTTTATTGTCTTTTTTTAAAAGATAATTTTCCAACTTACAGCTGACCTGAAGCCAGATTGCCGCACACACAGCTTTAGCACACAGGGAGAGAATCTGTCCTTGCTTTTACTTAACCACGCACTCAGAGTCGGCTTTTGTTCTGCAAGCATTCAGCTTTGTGAGTAGGCAGAAATTCATGTGAAGAAGTGCACAGTAAAACACACTCCTAAATAAAACACACTCCTGAGTAAAACACACTCCTAAATAAAACACACTCCTGAGTAAAACACACTCCTGAGTAAAACACACTCCTGAGTAAAACACACTCCTAAGTAAAACACACTCCTGAGTAAAACACACTCCTAAGTAAAACACACTCCTGAGTAAAACACACTCCTAAATAAAACACACTCCTGAGTAAAACACACTCCTGAGTAAAACACACTCCTAAATAAAACACACTCCTAAGTAAAACACAATCCTTAGTAAAACACACTCCTAAGTAAAACACAATCCTTAGTAAAACACACTCCTTAGTAAAACACACTCCTTAGTAAAACACACTCCTGAGTAAAACACACTCCTTAGTAAAACACACTCCTAAATAAAACACACTCCTAAGTAAAACACACTCCTGAGTAAAACACACTTCTTAGTAAAACACACTCCGGAGTAAAACACACTCCGGAGTAAAACACAATCCTTAGTAAAACACACTCCTAAGTAAAACACAATCCTTAGTAAAACACACTACTTAGTAAAACACACTCCTGAGTAAAACACACTCCTAAATAAAACACACTCCTAAGTAAAACACAATCCTTAGTAAAACACACTCCTTAGTAAAACACACTCCTGAGTAAAACACACTCCGGAGTAAAACACAATCCTTAGTAAATCACACTCCTGAGTAAAACACACTCCTTAGTAAAACACAATCCTGAGTAAAACACACTCCTAAGTAAAACACACTCCTTAGTAAAACACACTCCGGAGTAAAACACACTTCTAAGTAAAACACAATCCTTAGTAAAACACATTCCAAAGTAAAACACACTCCTAAGTAAAACACACTCCGGAGTAAAACACACTTCTAAATCTGCACGTCTGCATCCAGAAAACCATCTCAGCAGTTGGATCTGGGTTCTGTTTTCTTATGGTCCCGATCCGCTTGCCGGTGATTGACTCAGGTTTACCCAAATCCCTGATTGATCAGAGCCGCCTGCTTCCCTGCCGTCCCCCCGGACCGGACTGAGTCATCAGACAGAAGCACATATTAGTTATTTATGTGGGTGTTAAATGCAGTGATGGATGTCTAATGTAGATCTTGCGGATCCTGCCCTGTCTAATTGCCCGTAGCCGTTGTGGCCGACTTTGGATCCAGGCTCAGACAAGCGCATCATATGGAGTGTCACATTTAATAAAGAGTTGCGCCTTTGGAGCCATATTGTCCCTGTCTGGCTGTGACTCAGCCTCATCCAAACGGGCCTGCTGGCTCTGGTCAGTGACAATTCGCTCTCCTCTAATAATGGATCTGAGATAAACACACAATTCTCCGTCCTCCGCTGCCTCCGACTGTCTAATTGCGGCTCAGACGTGGGGAGGAGGCAGCAGGAGGAAGTGGGGGAAAGATGACAGAGAGAAGTGACTGGGTGACCTGCCTCAGCAGGCGCCGGACTAAAAGAGAAAAGGTGGAACACACACACTGATCCGCCATCTGTCAACAGGCTGTACGCAAGGCAGGCCGAGTGCGAAGCTCTCAGATTTTGTTTTGTTTCTCCGATTAGTTTTTTCCTCCTCGACTCACGCACAGCCCTCGATTTTCTTTTATTTTTGTATTATTTCAGGCTGAGTAACTCGTCTCCGTTTTGTTAGTCATGCATGCCGAAGCTGCGTCAAAACAAAGTTGCCTCCTCTTGTTTCTCCCAGCGAGGCGCCACAAGCATCTGTCCCAAACGCTGCCCCCGTTTCGTCCCTCTCCGGCTCTTAGCGGCGGCGGGGGAACGATGTTCAATGTCAAGCTCAGGCCCCCGGGAAGCTGCACGGCGGATGTTTTGTTGTTATTTTGGGAGCATGTCTGTCAGACAAAGCTGCATTTAAATGTCTCCTCTGTGTGTAAAAATGTAAGTATATTCCACGGTTACAGGATCAATCACTGAAGTTTATCTCAGCAACATGGCAGCTCAAAGTGCTGTAAAAACATCATAAACACGTCATGCAGTGAACAGTTGTGGAAACGAATAACAGCACTGCAAAAACACAAAATATTACCAGTTATTTTTGCTCTAGTTTGAAGTGCAAATGTCTTAGTTTTGTCTTATTTCAAGTGCACTAACTTACAAGTAACTTATTGGAACTTATCAATAAGTCAATAATTTTTTAATATTGATGAAAAAATAGTATTTCCATTGGCAGATTGAACATTTTCCACAGTTTATAAGAACTACTAGTAGAAAGACCAGAAATACTTGGTTGATTTTGTGTTTTCACAGGGAGACATTACATTTTAATGTTGTCGTTAAAATGATCAAAACACGTTAAATATGTTGTTGTGATTCAAAATAAACTCTAAATTGGACGGGTTTTAGTCTTCAATTAGAGAATTGGCCACAAGTACAGCAGTAAATATCAGATATTTATCTTAGTTTTACACAGAGGTGGGTAGAGTTCTCAAAAATTGTAATCCAGTGATATTTGTACTTGTTTATGACGGGCGCCAAACGCTTTTTTATTTTGGGACACATTAAAATCACTGATGTTCCTAAAAGGTTCCAGAACGTATCAATAAACCCGATAAACAAATGGTTTGATATGTCTGCATTTGATAAGTTATAAATAAAATTAAATAAATCTGGACTTATTTCACATCGATCAGTCCCTCCAGAATTTCACTGTTTTTGTTATTGCAATAAAAATCAAAACTTTACTGGTGCTAATTTAAAAATATTTGCAAGAAATGCTGCAATATTTGCGCTTCGGTATAATGTGGCTGTTTATGATTCGCAAAAAAGTGTAGAAGTAAAATGCACTGCCACCTGGAGGTGGGAGTTAGCATCACTTAAAACCAATGTTTTTGACAACTTTTCTGGAAAATCTTCAGTAAACTCTGTTCTGCAAATGCATACATGTGGAGTCTTTAGGGCCACATAAGAAGCTATGGAGGACCATATTTGGCCCCCGGCCCTTACGTTTGACACATTTTTATGAGTTGATAGGAATGAAAGGAGAGCTAGTTCTAAGCTTGTGCCTTGTTTATTGTTGTCATAGCAACAGGCTACCAAGATGGTCGTCGGTTACAAAGTTCGTGGATGTGTGACGTCACATAACTAAGTGTTGGTTTGGATCGTTTGACTCAGTGCAGTGTGAAAGTGAACCGCAGCAAATGTTGCAATTTTAATTCGCCAGCCGAACCGAGCGGATCAGACTGTCAGGTGTGAAAACACCGTAAAATAAACATGTGCTGTTGGCGATCATTCCTGTTGCTTGGTGCTTTTATTTTTGGTCCACAATCAAACGGATTCTTCTGGACTGTCAGGTGTAAAAGAAACACACCCCAAGTGCTCTTTGTATTGGCAGCAATTGTGACTCTGGGAACAAATAGTCCTCAACGTGAGATGTTTCCCCCCACAGAATAAATCTACAAACTGGATTTCAATGTGAGATTTTACCTCTGCAGAAGTAAAATGTTTATCTCTACCAGGCTTTGCTAGCGAATCTGTCCACATCTGGCTCAAGAGCTCTACCTGGATCTCTTTTAGTGGCTGCAGAATATTCCACCTGGGTCTGGCTGTTGCTTTGCAGCTGAAATGACCCTGCAGTGCAGCGTGAAGTGGGGGAGGGACTGCATGCTACATGCGTGTAGCTTGTCACGCAGCTCAAAGGATGAGAGGCAGGGACTGCTGGAGGTCTCGACAGCATTACTCAGGGAAGAGTTGTTACGTAATGCAGAGAAGGAAGAGCAGCAAAAAGGACGCGTGTCTTTTTCTCGCCGGCTGCCACAGTGGGAGCTCCGCAGAGAGCCGAGAAGGTGTTTGTGTCTCCATCTTTCCCCCACTCCAGGCTCCTCTCTCACCTAAATAGACGTTAATTTTGTTTCATGAAGCTGGGGAACCGTAATGGGTTTTCTTTCTCAGAAGGAGCTCAGTAGCTCCACACCACATAACCCCCCGTCCCCTTTCCACTCCACCCCGTCTATCTCTCACACTCGTTCTCTCACATACCCACGTAAGTACACTCACTCTCTCCCCCTCGCTGGTTCTGTTTCCCACTGCTGCAGATATGACTCAGAGAAGCTGCAAAAATTACTTTTGTGCTTTTCTCTTTCTCTTCACCTCTGAGCTTTTTCCCTTCTTCTTCTTCTTCTTCTTCTTCTTCTTTGTTTTTATTTTTTAACCCTCGTTTGTTGAATATTCGCTCCTGGTGCAAACCATGCAGCAGTTTGGGCTTGCAGCTGCAGCTGCTGCTGACTTGTGTTTTACGAATTTCCGTAGCAAAGATAAAACTTAGGAGGAATGAACTGGCCTCGGGCGAAATGTGTGGGCAAGCTCAGCTGAGCTTTTTCTGACCTCATCCGAACACAGCGAGCGACTGAAGGGAGGGAATCTGCTTTCTACAAAACTGCCAGGACTTGTTTTAAAAGAGAAACTGCAGCTGTTTAAAAAAAGTTTAATTCTGCAGCAGTGCTGTAAAGGTGCAGCTTATTTTGACACAAATTTAAATGATATTTCATTTAAGTGTGTGTGTGTGTGTGTGTGTGGGAGGAAGCTGCATGTGGGTGGTGCTTTTTTGCCTTCTAGTGAAAAGAGTGTTGGTGAATTCACACTGCGTGTGGAAAAGAAATCAAAATCATATTTTTGTGTTTATATTTAGCGTCTCACTCTGACACTTCTTCTGCTGCTGCACAGAGTGGCCGACGTTCTTCCGGCAGATGGTTTTATGGGTTTTACGCTTGATGCACAAATGCATGTTCAGTTCTGCATGCTGAGTGTAAATCCAGCTGGGTCTCCTGGAGCATCGTGGGTCGCAGTCTGACATGGTTTGTCAGAATGGTGTCACGTTTTAGAGATGTCAAAACCAAGCAGTTTCTCCCATTTAAAAAAAAGTCAGTTTCCTGGCAGTTTCTGCTGGCAAAATATGGCAGAAATGGAAGATTTAATTTACGCAGACAGATTGAATTAAGATCCCCTGGGAATTTGCTCACTTTCACAATCTGAGGCAGTAAATTTCTGAAGGCTAATGGCTTTGACTATATATACTTTCATTTCCCATCTGCTTGCTGGTACCATTAGCCATAAATAGTGAAAAAGCAAGTGAATATCTGTGATGTAAATCTTTCCACTGTAAGTGCAATGTTCTTGGAGTCAGAATGATGCTGTGAGAGACAAAGTATAGTTGCTGTGGAAACTGTACAGCAGGCCTCCAGACGGTTGTAATATTACATTTCTGTACATCCTCACTGCCTTTCTGCAGTCGACTATCGGCCGCAAACTTTAATGTTTTGGGACGGAACAACAAATCTAACATGGACCCAAAATGGTAAATGGTTTTTCAACATTTTAACAAGAATTTGAAAAGTGGGGCCTGCATTTGTTTTCGCTAAATTCAGAGTTAATTAGTGTGATTATTTGATTATTTGCTTGTTGGCATACTTGTCTGGATTAAAGGCGATGAAAACTTTTCTGAAACTGATCTTACGTGTATGATATTATGTTTTTTAACAATGTGGTGGAAATATTCAGTGTAGAAGGCCTCAGAAATTCTCCATTCAATCCAGGGTTTCCCTCAGTGTATTATAAGCCTGGCGGGTCACCAGGCTGTTCTTGTGCCCCCCAAGCTTTGCATTGCTTATTCATTTAAGTCTTTTTTTTAAATGTTTGCATTTTTTAAGACTTTATCGTTGGTGTTCAGGTATTAATCTTCTAATATTTTAATACCACACAATATCAAGTGGTATTTTCAAATTTCCTGTCCACCTTTAACCTTTTTTAACTGAAAAACCCAACAAGCCGCTGGATGTATGACTGCCCTAGCAACCAACCACCGGACTTAGCAAGTTTTGTGAGGGAAACTTTGCAATCTGTTTAGGCAAATGTGAGTCAAATCCACATTTTGAACAGTCTGGATTACCTAATTCTGATCTTTTTACCACCCAAAGAAATCTGATCTGCACCACTTCAATATTTGCTACAAATTCGGACAAATATGCGATTTGTTGTTTGCAAAGCATCTGCAGTCTGAATTGTCATATTTTATCCTTTTATGTTGTTGACGTGAGACCTGAGTTATAATTCTGCACCAGGAAAATCAGATGAGATGAGTTAGGATGTAAACAATGGCTGAAACGTGATTATAAACCTATGAAAGATGTTTGTGTCACTGAAGCACAACACTGGAGGAAACACAGTGTCAAAACTCACTCTCAATCCACTCTGTTACATTTTGTTTCTTTATTATTGTACATAAAACTTGAAGTTAGTGGTAATAAAACCTGAAAAGGTTAAAGGGATTTGAATACTTTTTGAAGATGCTTCTTCCTGTTAAAGGAGACCGATTTTGAAGAATTAACATTTTGCACATTTTTATATTAACACTTGTGTTTCAAAAAATCACCCAGCTTTTCTTTTTTTTTTGGCAATAGGTTCATGATTCTAAGTGTCTGGAAAACGAGTAGTTTCAAAAACCTCCTCATTGAGTCACGCTGCGTTGTTACCTAGCAACCCCAGCATAGTCAGACCGTTACCTAGCAACCCAAGCAGAGGTCCAGCAAATTTCTTCACAATGTAATCTTAAAAAAATATTTTTGGTTCAGTATCTATTTCAAGTCCACCTGAAATAAGACAAAACTCACTTATAATTATCTTATTGGCAAGATAAAGGAGTTTGTTTTAAGTCAATAATTCCTTAATCGTAACATGTAATATGGGAAGATGTCAAAAGCAAAATCATTTTCCAACAGAGCTACCACTTTTTATTATTAAGGACTTATTAACTTGAAACAAGTTCCTGGTTTTACCCTGCTTAAGAGTTACTTATGAGTTAGTTTAGTCTTATTTGATATTTTCTAAGATATACACACTAAAAACTAGACCAAAAATATGTTTTTGCAGCGCAGCTGGTTTTACCACTGTTTGTGTTGTACAATGGCTGCTGGAACAGACAAGAGTTTTGCTATTGACTCACCATTCAGAAACCACTTGATGCATTCTTGTAGGTTGTGCAGGAGGCTCTATTAATGCTTTTCAGAGACGTATGGTTGTATAATTGTCTGAAGCCATTGAGTTCTGCTCAAAATAGGCAGAACTGATCGGACTAAAATCTCAGTTTTGAGAATGATTTTGTTCATAAAAAATGTAATGTTTTTATAACCCACAGATCTGATCTAATCTGTTGAAGGAAGCATAATGGATCACTTTTAACCTTCTGCTTCTTATTTTTAAGTGGCATCTATGTGCAGAAAAACGCAAATTAACTGCACAGTAAAAGATGCTGAGTTGTTTTCATAACCCACTTTCTGGGTTGAAGCTGTTGGGTCATAGGTTGGGTTAGTTTGACCAAATATTGGGTCAAAATTCATAACTCAAGAGTTGGGTCAGAAATTTACCGGAAGTCTACAGGTTGAACACTTATGTTGAGTCAGGTGTTGGGTAGATTTAACCAATCGGTTGGGTTAAAGACGAAACCTGGAAGAAGCCACGCCCCCTTTCACAAGCCTCCATTTTCAACATGACTGAATATTAAGCTTCTCCTCTACTTTAAAATAAGACTTAAGTAAAAAGAAGATAAAGTTTCAACGTGAATAGGATTTTATAAATGAATAGAATGTATTTTGAACACATTTCATATTTATTTTTATGGTTATTTAAAATATTTCTGATGGTAGGTAAATACATATTTTTACCCAACTATAGTGGTATAATAATCCTTGTGTTGGGATATGTGGTGACTGTGGCTCTGTGGGTAGAGCAGTGGTCTTGTGATTGGAGGTTGTAGGTTCAATTCCAGCTTCTTCCTGCCACATGTTGATGTGCCCCTGGGCAAGGCACTCAACCCCAAATTACCCACTGAGCTGCGTATGAGTGTACAAATGTGTGAATGTGACTCCAGTGTAAAGCCCTTTGATTGGTTAAAATGACTGGATAAAGTGCTATAAAAGTTAAATCATTTTACCATTTATGAGTTTCAACTCAATTTTGGGTCAATTTAACTCAGCTTTTGGTTAGTTGCCATGACCCAATGTGCTGGGTCAAACCATCAACCCAACCCAGTTGGGTTAAAACAACCCAGCGTTGGGTCGGTCCATATAAGACCCAGCGCTGGGTTACGAATTGGGTTATTTTTAACCCAGCTCTTTTTACTGTGTGCCGTTAACGCGGAGGGCAGAAGCTGCTGTCAGAGGGTCACCAGGCGATGCGACCCGTTTCCAGCTGTTCCCAGCCTTTCTTCCACTCTTCCCTCACCAATGCAGATAAGTGGCACTTTTAAGGCGGGATGTTTGTCAAACGCCCGTGTGCACGTTCCCGTGGATGAGAATAGGGATGCTGGTTACCGTGGGAACGCTGCGAGCTCTTCTGTGAAGATCTCTGTGGGCGAGAGACACAGAATAGAGAGAGATGGAGAGGGTAGGAGTGAGGGTGAAAGACGGAAGCAGGATTGAATGACGGCTTGATTGGGGAGGAGGAGGAGACGATGCACCGACCGAAGGTTACAGGTTCCAGTCTTTAAAAAGTCCAACTTCATGACCGGGATCTATTTCGGTCTTTGCGGAAGATCCCACCTGTGATCTGCTGCCGGGATCTCACTCCCTCCTTCTGAGTCGCCCACTCTACATTTAAACGAAGTCTGATAGTTGTTCGTGGGGTGAATCATCCGTTTGGATTCGCGCACCTGTGCTGCACGTGCAGGGCGCAGCGGCGCGCGCGCAGTCCGACCGCAGAGTGTCCCCTCCTCGTGCTTTGCTGAGGTTTCTGCTCGCGCCGAGCAGCAGCCGCCCACGCAGGCAGCCGCTCTGTTGCCAAGCAGCAGGAGACTCGATGGAGCCGCGGAAAACCAGCGCAATGGGAAAAAGGTTCTGGTGCCTCAACTGGAAAACAACTGAGGCGACAGTTTCCAGTTGCAATCATTGCCATACGCTGCAAAAAAAAAACGCAAAATGTCACCAAGTATTTTTGGTTAAGGTTCTAGTGCAAATATGGTGGAGGTAAGCGATGGTGCCGGTGTCAAAATATATTAAAAGTAACACCAGTGTAGTGTTGATCACAAAACGTAATGAGGTGTTAAAAAAGTAAATAATTGACCCCACACTGTTAAAAGTCATGCCCTCCATAAGTTAACATAACGTTTTTCTATAAGTTACTTCCAATTAACATAGTGAGTTATGTAATTTCAACTTAATTTCATGAGTTATTGACATTTCAACTCAATAATGTGAATCAGTTCAATGAAACATAAATTTGAATGAGTGAACATAACTCGACAATCTGAGTTTTAAAATGGTAACCGGATCTTATAAAAACTTATCACCACTGGCAATATTAATGCGAGATCCAAATAGTGCCGGAAATT
>CAEGAF010105981.1:0-32841 GCA_903067075.1 Micropoecilia bifurca
TATTAAAATAAAATTAATTAATAAAAATTATTTAATTTAAAATTTTTTTTATAAAAAAAATTAAAAAAAAAAAAACCTTTTGTTATATTATGCCATAAAATAAAAAAATGTATATATATTAAAAAAAAAAAAAAAAAAAAACTGTGGATGAAACGATCTGGTCTCAAATTCAGCACCACAGACAGCGGCGTGTTGCCATGGCAGGGCAGCAAAGGTCACCAAATCCTTCATTTGTCAAAAACAAAACTGAAGACTATATAATCAGTCTTTGCAAAATGATCAACGCCTCCTTTACATGTTCACATTTTGTTGCAACATGGAACTTTATGGGGTTTTTTTCAAGCAAAGTTTTTATCTGATGGATGCACTGAAAAAAAGAGAACCGGTGACCATGGTAACTGGTCACAAGTACAAAACCTGTACTCATGTAAGAGTAGCACTGCTGCATGTTTACTCAAGAAAAAGTAAAACAGAGTCAACAAATGATTCAAAATGATGTTTTAAAATTACGTCATCAGTTGTTCCAAAGTATAAAGTTATGTGGAAAAGACATGTGAATAATTCATGTACATAATATGGTTACAAAATGACAAAATCAGACCAAAGAAAAAAAAAATTCCAAGTCAAAAGCACAATAAACCGTATGAAACTTGAACGTCTGGTGAATTTCTAGTTAAAGGGGCAACACTATGTAAAACCATACTACTTTCTTGTTTTTGTTTTGGGCTTTACATCATGTTGTGATGTTTATCCTCTCATCAGCCTCAGACAGACGGGCTGGTCCTTTTAGCGAACGCATCGCTCAACGCCTTGCTGGAGATTAGGACTTTCACACAGTTTTGAGGCAGCATATGGCTCAGGCCGCCCACGCAGCCATGACCTCATCAGGGCCAGACGCAGAAGGAGATCTTCAAGGGAGCGTCCAAGAATGTGGAACCAGCCCACGCCAAGCCATCAGAGGGGAAGAGGCAGGAAAAGCTGTTGTTGAGGTGTGAGCAAACAGCAAGATGAGTTATAATTTGTTTTTGTGGCGGTGTTGGCTTTTCTGATAAAAATATATTATGGATTATAAGACAAAGTAGGAAGTAGAAGGAACAGATAGCTAGCTGTCTGGCTATTCATCTAGAAGGGATGCTGACTAGCTAACCAGGTATCTGTCTGTCAGACTCTAGCTAGCTAGGAAGCCTACTAGCTAACCAACTAGCTGTCTGTCTTGCTCTAGCTAGCTAGCTAAGAAGCTGACTAGCTAGCTAGCTATCTGTCTCACTCTAGCTAGCTAGGAAGCCGACAAGCTAACCAGCTTTCTGTCTCATTCTAGCTAGCTAAGAAGCCAACTAGCTAACCATGTATCTGTCTGTTTGACTGTAGCTAGCTAGGAAGCCGACTAGCTAACCAACTAGCTATCTGTTTCACTCTAGCTAGCTAAGAAGCTGTCTAGCTAACCAGCTATCTATCTGTCTCACTCTAGCTAGCTAGGAACCTGACTAGCTAACCAGCTATCTATCTGTCTCACGCTAGGTAGCTAGGAAGCCGACTAGCTAACCAGCTTTCTGTCTCATTCTAGCTAGCTAAGAACCTGACTAGGTAACCAGCTATCTATCTGGCTCACTCTAACTAGGTAGGAAGCCGACTAGCTAACCAGCTATCTATCTGTCTCACTCTTACTAGCTAGGAAGCCGATTAGCTAACCAGCTATCTGTCTGTCTATCAAGTTACTGCTTTTAATGGCAAAGCTGTTAAATCACACTCTATTGATTTTTTTACACCAACGGCTTTTTAACTTTCGTTCCATCTGTCACTGATAAAGAACTGACTAAAAATCAGATCATATTTCATAATCAGAGGGAGTTTATTTCTTTTCACCACGACTAGGTGATCTTTTATGGAAGCTGAGAACAAACGGTTTCCACACACGTTTTCACGCCAGTTTTCTCAAGATGACGAGTTAGAATCATATTTAACTCACACCAATCTTCTTGTGATCACGAGAAAACAAACTTTCACTTGTTATCTCGCGAAAGGCATAAGGAAACCATTTTATCTTGAGAAAATGAGAAATTAACTCATTGTCCCAAAAGAACCTGGAAATTGACTCATTATCTCGAGAAAGACATCAGAAAAAAAATTCTGCATAATAAATAAAATAATAAAAATAATAATCCAGAATTTTTGTTAGAAGGAAAGAAAAAACCGTGAAAACAAAAAAAGAAATAATTTTTGTTATAAAATCTCAGACTTTAAATTCGGACCCCTCCCCTGAGCTGCTGCGTCAGTGAGTTGCCCAGACTGAGCCAGGGGGGAAAACAGCCCCAGTAAGCAGGCTGTGTTTTAGCAGGATTAAATGTGGCTGTGGAGCCGTTTGGCTGGCAGTCAGAGGGCCGGCCGACTCGGTGCTGATGGCTGTGGTTTGTTCTGCTGCTTGCTCGCTGTGTAAACCCTGACCAGCAGACAAAACTCTCTGCTCGCTCCGTCAGGCCCGTCTCGTCCACACAAAGCCTCGCTGTCTTTGTGATTCTGTCATTCTGCGAACGCTTCCTGAGCCGCTGCATACCTAGCAGGAGAACGGAGCCTGCTGACTTCCAGGTTTCCTTTACCGTCTGGAAAAGTCTGGAATTTTATGTAGGCTGTTTAAGATCTGGGTAAAAAGGGGATAATAAAATAAAATAAGGACTAATATTTCTGTTTCTACACTTTATTCCTAATCAGAATTAGTTTCAAGACTAAGCTCACAGACAAAATATGTAAAGAAGCTTCAATGTCTAGAGTTTCTTTTATTCATTATTCACTAATTGTTACATTCGTTTACCATAAATTCTGCTTCATACCTTACCATTTTAACTTCCCATGAGTACTTGCACATTTTTCCATTAGTTTCCCCCCAGAGCAAGGCTACTGAACGCTTCCTTCTGTGTTTTTCTTATCAAAAATGTTTCAGTTTCTTGCTAGCTATGCTACCGTGATTAGCAAATCTGCATGACGACTTTAAGCCAATCAGAAAGATGATAATCCATCCATCCATCCATCCATCCATCTTCTTAACACCCTTGTCTCTTAATGGGGTCAGGAGGGTTGCTAGTGCCTCTCCAGCTAACGTTCCGGGCGAGAGGCGGGGTCACCCTGGACAGGTCACCAGTCTGTTGCAGGCAAATAACATCTCAAACAATTATTTTAACTTGTATTTTATAATGATAATAATAATAATTGAAAAACCGATTTTTATTTTATGAGTAAAAAATAAATCATTAAAACATTTATTTCTGAGGCCCTTCTATCGCCTCGGATGGCACCCTAATGGGCCACAGCCCTCAGTTTGAGAAACACTGCTCTATTCCACTCTCTAGATCAGTAATCTGTGACCTGCGGCTCTGGAGCTGAAAATGGCTTTTAAAAACATGTTTTTTTTTTTTTTTTTAAATGGCTTTTTTGATCAATTTTCCTTGTTATTGGGATGGAAACAACATGCCAAATATTTACATGAAGAAATTTTTTTTCTTACACCAGCTGTTAGAAAAAGTTTGATTTTTTTCTTTATTTGAAAGCCTGAAATAAATAAATAAATACTTTTTCTTTAAAAATAACAGATGCCCTCTAGTAGGTATCTATTAAACATTATTCTCATTACTATTATTGCTTTTTTAAATAAAAGGTCATGTCATGCTTTGGACTGAAAAGTTGCAAACCCATTACTCTGAAAACTTTCATCCATTCTTTTGATTTTAAATATGTGGATTTTGATGCATTTTGTATGTCAAGTGAGGGGGAAAAAAAGCTAAAACAAGCTAAATATGAAGATTGTCACAGTGGAAGTATAGAATTAGTAGAAATACAAAGGAACTCTTCCTGTTTGCTGCTCTTACTGTCCCTTGCGGGGGTCAGGTGGGGAGACGCAGCAGTTTGTCCTGTAACGGTTTTCGCTGCAGAACGAACCGCTGCTGCTGGACACAAGCATCACGCTGCTTTCATATCCTCTTGCGTAATCAGACTGTAATCCCTTTGGCGTTGGGAGGCCAGCAGCTGCTCGGTTTGGTCCGGGACATGAGCTCATACCCTGCAGTCCCGACTCGGTCTGACTTCCTCAGTCTTACTTCTTGCATTAGTGGGAAACTACAGGTTTCAAACTATGCAGAAAAAAACAACAACAAACATCCTACCTGGTCCTGAAAGGAGCAGGATGTGAGCAGGAAGATCATGTCCTCTGTCTCTCATCCAGCTAAAATTGTATCCTCATATATTTTCAAACATGTAGAAGACATTTTGTATAATTGACTAAATTAAGCTGATGACGCCTAGCTTGAATCTACAAATTATTGCATGTACGTTTAATGAGCAGCTCTTTTTTCTTTTTTTTTGAAGCAGAAATTGAAAAGTGTTGAATATATGAAGAAAAGCTAAATTACAGTCGGATTCTCCACAGACAGGAAGTGAGCAGGAAATAGAGGGGGAGATTTATGAAAAGATTTTTTTGTTGCCAATCAAAATTCTCCATCAAATATACTGTTTCCCACAGAAATATAAAACTGTTCACCAAGCTGCAGCAGAGACTTTTTGTTTGTTTTTCTCGGTGTCTGAGCCAAATGAGTGACTCTTCAGTGGGGGGAAAAAGGATTCAAAACGGATTATTCCAAGTTTCTTTAAAAAGAATGGAAAGGTTTGTAATTCTACACATACAGCTCAACTAAAGGAGAGAGAATCTAAAATAAAATATAAATTAATAATTTGTAGCTCTGTGGTTCTTATTGCAGATTTTTCTTGCAAAAACTGAAATATGTTCTCAGATATTTTCAAAAGGAAGTTGAAGCACAACAACAGCTGTTGTTGAGCAGGTCTCTTTATTAAATGAGACAAAGCGTCTCAAGAGAGTTTCCTGTATAAATAAGGGATTAACAAAAATAATTGAAAGTGTGTCAAAGTAGCAAAAACAGAGAATTGAGTTAGAGGGCATATATGTTTTCTTTTTGTGGTGTTTTTATTTAGATGCGACATCATTAAATCTTTGGAGAAAAATGACTTTAAATGGCCTAGATATTTTGATTAACCCATCTATCATATTTCTTCTTTCATTTGATGTTCTGTGCTATAATTCAAGTACATATTTATACTTTATGTAGAGGTTTTTAATCTCTAATACGCTACATCGACAAAATGTATTTCCTCTAGCTGCACACAGACATCTATGCCTAAAGACTTAAAGTAAGTTGATGACTCGATGCAGGAGCAAACAGCTTGTCTGACGTTTTGCAGTAAGAACACACTGAACCAGTGTGTGTGTGTGTGTGTGTGTGTGTGTGTGTGTGTGTGTGTGTGTGTGTGTGTGTGTGTGTGTGTGTCTGTTTAGGTTTAGTTTATGCCTCATTAGTCCTGTTTGCTCTGGTTTTTTGTTCCAGCGGCTGTTGCTTAAGTTCACATCAGCAACGTCCCACTCCTTGTTTTCCACATTGAACTCCTTCGTGATAGAACTCAGTCTGACCTCTGGTGGTAACATTAGGTAATGCAGCACAGAAGCAAATCGCGCCGTATTACTTACATTGTTAGTTTGTTTTTTTTAAAATCGATAATCAAAACAGAACATTTTAAAAATGGCTTGTATTCATTTTCACGTGAGATTAAAAAATGTAATGCATCGGTTTTTTGTATGTTTTGGCTTTATCTTCACGTCAAATATATAAATTTAATAAAACGCCCTGTGGTTTTATTATCAAAATCACTCGAGGTCTCTACAAAAAATAATGGCCTAAGCGATTATTTTGCCTCAGTTTTTTGTTTTTTAAGCCTAGATTATTTTTTGGCAAAAAGAGCTAGTGATTTCTTTTATATATATATTTCGTTTTTATTTATTTATTTTTTTGCCAAAATCACTTTAGGTAAAAAATGACATGCCATTATTTTAGGAAAGTGATAAAATATTTGAGGATAAAGTCAATCATGCAAAAAAACATTGATATACAGGTCCTTCTCAAAAAATAAGCATAGATTAGCATAGATAGCATAATATTAGCACAAATTAGCATAAAGTTCATTATTTTCCATAATGTAATAATAAAAATTAAACCATCATATATTTTAGATTCATTGCACACCAACTGACATATTTCAGGTCTTTTTATTGTTTTAATACTGATGATTTTGGCATATAGCTCATGAAAATCCAAAATTCCTATCTCAAAAAATTAGCATATCATGAAAAGGTTCTCTGAACGAGCAATGAACCTCAACATCTGAATCAACACCTGCAAAAGATTCCTGAGGATTTTAAAAACTCCTAGCCTGGTTCATTATTCAAAACCGCAATCATGGGTCAGACTGCCGACCTGACTGCTGTCCAGAAGGCCATCATTGACATCCTCAAGCAAGAGGGTAAGACACAGAAAGACATTTCTGAACCAATAGGCTGTTCCCAGAGTCTGTATCAAGGCACCTCAGTGTGGAGGAAAAGTGCGGCAGAAAACGCTGCACAACGAGACGAGGTGACCGAACCCTGAGGAAGATTCTGGAGAAGGACCGATTCCAGACCTTGGGGGAAGCATTGGACTGAGTCTGGAGTAGAAACATCCAGAGCCACCGTCCACAGGCATGTGCAGGAAATGGGCTACAGGTGCCACATTCCCCAGGTCAAAGGTCAAACCACTTTTGAACCAGAAACGGCGGCAGAAGCACCTGACCTGGACTACAGAGAAGCAGCACTGGACTGTTGCTCAGTGGTCCAAAGTACTTTTTTCGGATGAAAGCAAATTTTGCATGTCATTCGAAAATCAGGGAGTCAGAGTCTTGAGAAGGAAATGCCAGAAGTGTCAAGTAGCCACAGTCAGTGATGGTCTGGGGACAGTGGCGCAACAACACATTATTCAGGTGGATCTGAAAACATAAATCGGCGCCCCCTTCCCAGAAGAAAGGGACGTCAGGGTGAAGGAGAGTAGTAAACTCGTGCAAAAACGTTTTCCCACCACTGGTCTTGATCATTTCCTTTTGGTGAAACTTTTCTCTTGCTATATGCTTGGGGTCACTTGGTGTGATCCCGGAAAGTTTTAGATAGATAGATAGATAGATAGATAGATAGATAGATAGATAGATAGATAGATAGATAGATAGATAGATAGATAGATATTTTTAACAAAAGCCAGGACGTCAGGTGTTGAGCTATAAGTCAGTCTTTGGTCGTTGAAATGGAAAGCATCATGTAATTTCTCTGTTTATCTCTTCAAAGGAAACAAGGCATTAGGTCCTTCTTGTAAAGCTCCTTCCTTTTTTCCCAAACTTTGCTTTTATTTCCACGCACCCACTGCCTGACGTCACCCCTCAGAGTAGCAGACAGGAGCAGCAGGTGTGACGTGTAAACCCGTTGACTGCAGTGTTTCCTGGGAGCCGCTGGTCGCCTCACCTGCTGGCGGCCCGACGGCGTTTCCCAGCAGGACGTCACTAAGCTCACACCGGCACGCGCTCTGTCCATGACAAATTTACTCTGCTAGAGGATCAGACGAAACTCACACGGACCAATCAAAAGAAAGACACGCACTGAATGGAAGGTACGGGAATGTTTGCGCTAAGAGCATCATGTTAAAGTGGACCGACATAGTTTTTAATGTTCAAACACGTGAAAATACCCGCTACGATAGTTAAACATGTTTAAACATGCATACGTTTAAACATACACGAGAAAACAATGTTTTGCAAAATAAGAATCAGTCATTTTTGCTACCGTGCGTGTTCGAAAATGACTGTTTCAATAAAAGCAAAAATAATGCTACAAAGTGAGTGAGAGATTTTTATTTTTACATTTTTCACATGTAAAACTTTAAATGCACTAAGGCTACTGTGCCTTTAACAGATTTGTGAAATGGGTCAATTAAGTTAATCTGAGGCGCAGCTGTGGCTTTTAATCAGGGCAACGCCTCAAACAAAGAGTTGAGTGGCGTCATGGAAACCTCAACAGGTCAGGTTAATGTTTTAGATCTGTTTATAATTTCTTCATTTCAGATTTGTACATATTTTATTCTCAGTATTTGGGAGAATTGACTTTTGAAACTGTATCACTTTGGTTTAACAATTTGAGTCATTTTCTGGAATTTTGGCCCATTTCTCCAGACAGAACAGATGTGTAACTGAGTCAGGTTCGTTCGCGCGCGCGCGCACACACACACACACACACACACACACACACACACACACACACACACACACACACACACACACACACACACACACCTGTTCAGCTCTGGCAACTAATTTACTTTTTTTAAATATGTTGATCTTAAGCCATTTTGGCTTTAAGTTTAGGGTTATTGTCCATTTGGAAGAATAATTTTCACCTGAGCTTTAACTTTCTGCTAAGCCTGTCACTATAAGCAATTAATCAATGAATTGCCCGATAAATTAAAGTGAGCCCAATAGTTTATCTTCTAATGATTAATATTTTCTTGTGGTCAGTTTTTTTTACTGAGGCATCATAAACCATTTTATTTATGGTTTCTGTTGTTTTGGTTTCATTTATTGTTTATTTTCAACATTTAAAATATCTTCCAGTTTCAGTGCGAAGTGTTCCGTACAAAATTTATTGGCGTTTGAGAGGGCGAACTTACATTTTCATGTAATCATTTTACCTGAAAATGGTCTCAAACAACAATATCATTATATAAAAAATTATTGGAATAATTTATTGACACGTCTACTTCCTGTTTAATGTCGTCCACATTATGGTCTTCCCTCTCATGATGTCATCACTGTTTGTTAATATTACCATACCATAACAACTTTATTTATAAAGCACTTTAAAACAACCATATCTGATACAAAGTGGTGTACATTAAAACACAACATAATAATAATAAAAAAAAAACTCTTACAGTTTAAAAACAAAACAAACATACAATATAAAATTAGATCCCGCTGGAGTTAAAAGCCAAGTAAAATAGATGGGTTTTAAGATGAGAGTATTGATTAATACTCTGAATTAAATCAAAAATAAAAAGTTAAACAACATGAATGAGAACAGAACTGAGTAAATATCTAAGATGTTATTTTTTTTAAGTTGGTGCAGTTTCCAAATCTTAGGTCAACTTGTAATTGGGTGCAGCTTTAAAGCAGACTGTGCTAACATTAGCGTTTCCCCCTTCAGACATGTTAAGACAAAGAAGGTCCTGTCAGAGTGCCCAGGTAATCTAATCATGGTGACGCAAACATTTCCAAAACAGAACCTGGCTAGATCCAAAAAGTAGAAAACACAAATCTGCCTGATGTGAAAAGTCACAGATGTGATCGTATATTCTTGCTCACAAATATTTGAATCTTTTTTTTTTCTCTTTCCATTTTTCCGTTACCACCACAAGCCTCAATTTATTTTATTGGTATTCCTCCATCTTCTCATCAACACTGACCAGAGTCCATGTCTCTGCTGAGGAAAAACATCCCCACAACATGACGCAGCCACCGCTGTGCTTTACTTTCTTTACAGAAAACCCCAGTTATTTCACCTTGTGTGTTGACAGTGTTGGAACATTAGTACATTTTTGTTGTGAGCTACGCTGACCACACAATAAGGAGCAGCAGGTTTTCTGTGTTCAATACTTTTTAAAGCGGCATCCTGTTTCTGCCTTAGATCGGAAAGGCTAAAGTGGTTTTCATTTTGGGCCGTATTAAGATTATGACTGTTGTGAAACCCATTAACAAACTTCTAAAATATTTATAAATAGCTACATTCAATAAGCACTTCTTCAAATTAAATAAGACTGATCAGTCCCTCCAGGATTTCACAATTGTGTTTTTTTTGCAATCAAAATCACAGATATTTTGCTAATTCATATATATTTGCAATGAATTTTGCGATATATGAGCAGATGTATGACGTCAATCGCCATGTCGATCCCGGATTATAACATCAAGTAAGGCTGATGGCGTTTTGAAAAAGAAAAAAAATCCTGCCACCTGCAGGTGGGTGTTGGCATTGCTCAAATTAAATCTTTTGACAATTTTTGCAGAAAATTTGCAATAAACTCACAGCTATTCAGTAGCTCGGAAGAAATTGTGAGAATTGTTGTTTTTGCGTGAATTTCTGGGATTGTGAAATCGCTGGACAGACTGATATAGTTTGACGTCTTGAGTCAGAAAAAGCTACGACGAGCCGTATTTGGACACATGTTCTTTATACTACCTGACCTTATATAAATCTTGTTGCTCTATAAATAGCGTGATTAGAATAAAGGAGACAGACTTGAATAGCGAGTACACAGGCAGCTTTTGATAATGCAGTATTGTGTGTATAATTTGACTAAGACAGAGGATAAAATATGATGCGATTTGATGCTTCAGGCACACCTGAGGACAGAACCGCTGCTGACAAAGTGAAAGGAGCAGCATGATTCGTCTCCCCTATTGATCCACTTCCCCTCTGCAGGTGTCATCTCTGCAGCAGAGTTATGGTACAAACAGAGCTGTTTGCCGGGATTCTCCTCAGCCATCCGTCTAACGCCGCCGCCACGCTGAAATGAATCTGTCTGGGCGTCTGTCAAGTCGTACATCTTCCCAAAGGTGCACCAACACATGCTCGAGCGGTGAGATCTGTTTCTTGTTTGTGCCTCTTTTTCCCATCCTTATTGTCACAAAATAGGTTGGATCGTGAGTCAGTGTCTCGTTTTCTGGCTGCAGATGTTAGAAGAGTAAATGAGGTCAGATAATAGGATATTAACCTAGATATAAAAGAGATGATTGTCAAGATAAAACATATTGACTGGAAATGATTTGCTTTGGGTACAGGCTCAGATCTTCTGACATCAAAATGAAATGGTTTTAAACTTGTGCAAAGTTTTTAGCCTTTTATATATTTGGAGCACACTGTTCGTAAGATTTGATTCATTGTTGACCTTTCATTTGACACAATGAAGAGTCAGCTTTGACCAGAACTTTGCATTTGTCTGCCCTACGCAAATGCTAGGTGTTAGGTTGGGGTTAGGGTTGGGCTTTCAGGTGTTTGAGGTGTTGGTCCCAGTTCTGTTCAATTTTTGGGGCTTGGTGATTGTCTCTGGCTCCAGACCTGTCACTTGGTGACACAGGTGCCATTGGCCCTGGGGTGGATGTGCCAAGACCTCCTCCCCTTGTTGGGGTAGACTGAGTTACCTATCTACCCCACAAGGAGGAGAGCATTTTACGCCCCTAAAAGTTCTTCCTTCCCAATGCTCCACTCAGTCCTTCACACCAACACTCAGGTAGGGGTTTGGGATGCAGGTATGTCGGGTTTGGGGGTGTGGGGATGCTTCTGGAGAATCTCAATCCTTCTTCAAAATCATTGTATGTTAAGTTGTGTTAAGTAAAAAAAATGAGTTCAAACAAAAGTATAAAAGCCTCAAATCATCATCATGCCTGTGATAAGAGTGCATGTAAATGTCTGACTAGAACAGGAGACTTAATCCTAGTCCTCACAGTTTAAATGATCTGCCTGAGCCGACATCAATCCCCAAGCACAATTAAGGAGACTCAATGACTTCGTTTTGTTCTATTAACGAGTCCTGTCTGAACAACTTGCACCGGGGACAGGAGACCTAGTTTATCCTGTCGACTTCCCACAGCTGCCGCTGACGCACTCTGGCGTCAAGCTGAGTCTGAGGATTTGACGTGTGCAAATAAGGCTGACTAGATAAAGAAGCGCGTTTTTGTGGGGGGGAAGAGAAGCAGGTGCACTGAGCTGCAGCAAGAAGAACACTCTTCGTCATCCTGACAAAATAGAGACATTTGCAAAGACATTTGGATCCATCTTGGAGTTGTTTTTTTTCAGCGGCCGCCTTTTGGAGCAGCAGCCATGGAGCCGGTCTCTCAGACGGTGGAGGCGACGGACGCCCAGAGGCCACATGCGTCCACTCACTGGAGGTTTGTGCCAAAGCGGGGAGCCTCCTCTCAGTTCGTGGGGAGCACCATCGTGATTTTATCCACTTACGCCGTAGCCACCATGACCATGAATTTGGGGAAAAACCTCCAGGACAGAAGAATGAGACCAAACGGCAGCTAGAGTCTAAAGGACTTGGACTCTGCCTTTACTGCTGAAATGGTTCACCCCACTTCCACCGACTCAACCCATCAAGCTTCACCTCTACGCTGCCAAGAAGAGGCGATAGTTTTAACAGATTATATACTCCACACTGGAAGTTGAAAAGTCATTAATGGACAGTAAAATGGAAGCAGTTCCGCAATACGGCCATTCGGTGGCGATGTTGGACCTCTTCCTGTCCCAATCTGCTGCCACCAGGTCAAGCCGCTGCCCCAAAGGAGGCTGTGCCTGTATTGGTTCAGTTTCTGCTTTAGAAACATGGACATCATCGACCAAAACCCACAAGAAGACGCAACAAATCCTGTGACCAAAATAACCATCCAAACCCATCTGTTTGACATTGCCTTGAACGTTTTTTGGTGAATGTGTTGTCTGAGTTTGCTTGATGTAGATAAAAATGATGTGCAGATAATAATAAAAAAATTCACTCTGGAATGAAGCTCCGTGTTTGATTTATAGTCACTCACTTAGCAAGAAATCCAACAAAAACGTCACAGAAGTTGGGTTTTTGTCAGACAACAGACAATATTAGCAGCACCTTTTGTTGCTATTTCTCTCTGAGTGTGATATAATGAATTAAAAAAACATATGAAACACACTTTTGTCATGAAATCCTCATATCTTGACAAATCACAAATGTGATTTTTGTCCTGATGAAGCTGCTTGTGGCCTGAGATCGTTAGCGGTTCAGAATGTTCAAGGCATACATAGCTAGTCCCTGATGGAGAGTAAAGTTCAGGGTAATTTTCCAAATGAGCGAGAAGCTTTTAAACAGCTTAAGGAGCATCCGGTGTTAAGTAGGTGTAGCGTCAAGGAAGCGTGTTTTCAAGTCTCCTCGACCTTCGGATGTTATGTTTAACGCTTGGCACCCTGGCTAATCCGAAAATCCCAGGAGATAAACGACGGTAAATGCATAATGGGTGAGATTTTAGTAAAGATGTCTCACCCAAACTGACGTGTGTTCAGCAGCGCTACATCTGACCAGTCCTAAATTTACTTTACAGTAACCTCATGGGAGCAGCATTACATAAAGAGTTCAGCACAGCAAAATAAACCCACAGTTAACTAACAAAGTAACTTCTCTACAGTGATTGTCATTTTACCATTTTTGACAAGATTGTAAATTTTTTTTTCTTGCATTTCGGTTTGCTTTTGTTTTTGGTTCATTGTCAAATTATAATTTTTTAGGTAATCAGACAAATTTTAATAAACAAAGATAACACGAGTAAATGCAAAAGTCGCTGTTTTGCATACCTATGTGATCCTATGTGGAAAAAGACTTTGCCCTCTAAATATAATAACTGGTTCTTATCAACAGTCTTCATTGCAATATTGTTTCCGTATCTTTTCAAACATGAACCGTTTCAGGACATGCCAGAGTCATCAAATGGATTCAAGTCAGGAGTTTAATTTGGCCACCCTAAAACCTTTAGTTTGTGAACTCATGGTCGGGCGTTATCCTATAGGATTTTCTGACAGAGGGCAGAATTTTTTCTCCAGTAAAATTAAACCAGAAACGTTGGTTAATCACAGTTAATACAAACCGGATTCCAAAAAAGTTGGGACACTAAACAAATTGTGAATAAAAACTGAATGCAATGATGTGGAGATGGCAAATGTCAATATAGATGGCAGATCAAAAGTTTAATCTGACTAAATATAACATTTTAAAGAAAAAATATGTTGATTCAAAATTTCACAGTGTCTACAAATCCCAAAAAAGTTGGGACAAGTAGCAATAAGTGGCTGGAAAAAGGAAATTGAACATATATCAAACAGTTGGAAGACCAATTAACACTAATTAGGTCAATTGACAACATGATTGGGTATAAAAAGAACTTCTTAGAGTGTCAGTGTCTCTCTGAAGCCAAGATGGTAAGAGGATCACCAATTCCACCGTTGTTGCGCAGAAAGATAGTGCAGCAATACCAGAATGGTGTTACTCAGTGTAAGATAGCAAAGACTTTGAAGTTATCATCATCAACCGTACATAACATCATCAAAAGATTCAGAGAATTTGGAACAATCGCTGAGAGTAAGTGTCAAGGCCGTAAAACTCTACTGGATGCTTGTGATCTCTGGGCCCTTAAACGTCACTGCACCTCAAACAGGAAGGCCACTGTCAAGGAAATAACAGCATGGGCTCAGGAATACTTCCTGAAAGCATCGTCAGTGAACACAATCCACCGTGCCATCGGCCGCTGCCAGCTGAAACTACAGTGCAAAGAGGAAGCCATTTCTAAGCAAGCTCCACAAGCTCAGCCATTTGCACTGTACCAGGAGTCATTTAAAATGGAGTGAGGCAAAATGGACAACTGTTCTGTGGTCAGATGAGTTACCATTTGAAGTTCTTTATGGAACACAGGGACGCCATGTCATCCGGACCAGAGAGGACAAGGATAACCCAAGTTATCAACGCTCCGTTCAGAAGAACTGCATCACTGATGCTATGGGGTTGCATGAGAGCTTGTGGCCTGGGCAGCAACTTGCATGTCTGGAAAGGCTCCATTAATGCAGAGAACAATGTTTAGGTTCTAGAACAACATATGCTGCCATCTAGACGTCGTCTCTTTCAGGGAAGACCCTGCATTTTTCAACAACAATACCAGACCACATTCTGCAGCAATCACAGCATCATGGCTACGTAGGAGAAGGATCCGGGTACTGAAATGTCCAGCCTGCAGTGCAGATCTTTCACCTATAGAGAACATTTGGCACATCATAAAGAGGAAGGTGTGACAAAGAAGGCCCAAGACGATTGAACAGTTGGAGGCCTGTATTAGACATGAATGGGAGAGCATTCCTATTTCTAAACTGGAGAAACTGGTCTCCTCTGTCCCCAGACGTCTGTTGAGTGTTGTAAGTAGAAGGGGAGATGCCACACAGTGGTAAAAATGGTCTTGTCCCAACTTTTTTGGGATTTGTTGACGTCATGAAATTTTGAAACAACATATTTTTCCCTTAAAATGATGCATTCTCTCAGTTTAAACTTTTGATCTGTGATTTGTGTTCTATTGTGAATGAAATATTAGATGTTGGCACCTCCACATCATTGCATGCAGTTTTTATTCACAATTTATTTAGTGCCCCAACTTTTTTGGAATCCGGTTTGTACATGTTTTAACAAGGGCTGGTATTACTTTTCCACACAAGGCCAGGTTTGCTCTGGCAACTTTTTTTTCTTTAATAAATGAAATGTTTGTTTTTAATCAGAGGATCTTTATCTGAACATCGGTACCATGTGAAACATTGTAAGTGTGACCACAGCAAAACTAGAGTAAATGGGTAAGAGAGGCTTCAAGGGTGTTTTTATTGAGGTCACAAATAATCTACTTACAACTTCACTCTTTGGCACATTAGTTGGTTTCTTCTACTTTTCCCCTCTGCTATGCCCAACCTCCAAGGAGTTCCCCAAGGTTCTTGTCTTGAAACACTCCTCTTCTCTATACACAAATTCTTCTTCAAGGTACCAAGTGAAAGCCGTCAATGCTGGTGCCTGTGTTGTAACTCCAAACCATACTTTTTCTGCTGGATTCCATATTAGATACAAAATCTTAGTTTTTATCTGAAGTCTTTTCTTGGCTTTTGGCTTCTTGTTCAGTGACTGTACAACTTATCCTCTATCACAGAATATCAGGTTCCTTCTGTCTATAGAGATTTCAGTGTTGCTGCTCAGACCTTTGAATTATGACATTTGCATGACTTTCTACTTGGTTAAAACTCTCGACAGTTTCAACAAACAAACATTATTTGGGGGACCACTATTTTCCTAAGGATATGAGGTGATGTAAAATTAGTGAATAGAACCTTCTTTCTTCCAGAGGACAACAGCTGGATTGTCATCAGGTCTTTCAATACCGCAATTACAGGAAGCATCCTGCCAAGGCAACCAAGGATTGGCTTGAGAAGAGGATACCCTGAGATCAAGGAACAGTCAGTCTCTAGATCTCAATCCTACAGACATCAGTGTATAAAGTTGAACTTAAGTGGCAGTTAAGAAACCTAAAGGGTTTGGAAGTGTTTGGTACACAGGAGTGGGATTCTGAGAGGAGTGTAAACCCAGTGACCCACAATGAGAAAAGTCTTAGTCACTCTCACCAACTTACGTTTTCCAACAAGAATCAACTCAATGTTTCCAGGAGGATTAAATATTTATGATAAATGTTCAGTCATTCACTGGATCTACAAAAAAACAAAACAAGAATCCGCAGAGAATTCCTTCTTCCTTTGACTTTGGTTTCCACTAAAGAGTTTGCCATTTTGGAGAAATAGGTCAGTGGATCAAATCAAAGAAAATACCAAACAGGGGAATCAGTCACTCAAAAAGGATGAGTGAGGCTACATGGCAACTGAGGGCCTATGCAGGGTCTAAACACAGGCAGTGCCCCAACCTGGTTAAATGAGAAAGCGGGTACACACAGAGATCTCTGTTGGCCTGCTTTGTCCTCTCTCTCTCTCTCTTCCTCTCTCTCTCACTTCCCTGAATAGCTTCCACACAAAGATATCGTTATTTTGTCTTTAATTACCAGATGAAGAGCTGTTTGTCTGTATGCCTCTCGCTCCACCGCTCTCACCCTCAGAAATAAAGTGCTCAGTGGTGATGACCCTGGACAGTTACAAAACAGTCTGGTGGATCATAGGGGCCATGTGAGCCCTTGCTGTCTTCATGAGCCGTATGGAAAGTATCTGCATATGCTAAAGGAGATATGCATGCATATGTTAGTTTTCTGCCAATACATCCCTTCTTGCATAGAAACCATTTAGTTCTGTTTTGGTCTCATCCGTTGGTCTTTACACAGCTTTCTTTTGACAATACATTTTCCTTGCACCTCTTCCATAAATGCCCGTGGAGTGTACAACTCACAGTAGTCTTACCAACACACTCTTCCTCCTTAGCGTTGGATCTCTTCAACTCCTCCAGAGCTACCATGTCAATATCAACGTTATGCTTTTGAAGCTTCTTTTGCTCTGGTTTGGCTTTAATCGGTTCTTCCCAACTCTGGGAAGAACCAAAAATCTAAAAACCGAAAATCTAGCTCTGGCTAAATTTTCCCTTGTTCTTTGGAACCACTCCAAAGTGGTACAAAAAAGGTTAAGCATTGTGCGCAAGTGACTTTATTGGCAACAGACTTCATTTGTTTGGACCTTGGATTTGGATGGGCAAAGACAGTTCTTGCAAACTCCTCAAACAACAACATCTCAACCACCATTTTCAAAAGTTGATCAAAGTCAGAGTACGTATGCTAATTGAAATATTCCATTCTCATATTCCATTCTGTCCAAGATTTGTTTTTATTAGACATTTGGAGGATTCTACAATCTGAGCAGTACTGACATGAAAAAACAAGATAAAGTGTGAGTGGTTTGAAGTTGCGTCTCTTTGTTGTTCTGTTAAAAAGTTTAAGGAGTATGATACAAGGCATTGTATCTAGGCCACAAGACGCTCCCCATCTGCCATTAGGGCCAAAAGCCTTAGGAGCGTTCTGGAGCCAGAGAGAAAGATGAACCCAGCCAGGGATTAGGCTGGCACAACAGGTCCAAGAGGATGTGAGATTACAAGGGGAGCAACAACAACACACACTGGGTAAACCTGCTGACGTGTTTACGTAACAGTTCAGCTCATGCACCTCAGCGTGTCTGCAAAACAACATATTAATGTCCTGTAAGAACTTCATCTGCTTTTTTTTAATACTGGGGAACAGAAAAATGATCTCTGTGTCAGATGAAGGGGAATGTTTTTTTTAATTTTTTTTTTTTTTGCAAAGTGCAGCAGCTTCTCGAGCTTTGTTTGGCAGAGAGCTGTGTTCTCTGCACTCAGCATATCATCCAGTATTAAATCTCATCTGCAACCTCCTCTAACCCTGTCATCTGGGGGAAATGTCCTGACCTCAGAGCATGTCAGCAACAGAGCCTGGACAGGTGTGACTCAGCACCTGTTTGTCAGCCTCTGGGACTGAAGGGCAAAGCATCACCTTTAAATCAAATCTTCTGGGTGTGTTTTTCCTAGCAGTCCTTGAACGGGTGGAAGGAAAGCTGTCAACAAGGAGGATTTGGAAAACATCCTATTGGGAGATTAACAAGGACAGAGCCCCGGTCCTTTCCTGTGCATGTGTGAGTGGTTGCGTGCAGGAGAGAGAGAGAGAAACAGGGAGGGAGGGAGAGACAGGACATCCCAGCGTGTGGCAGATGGAGGAGGGAGGTGGGGATGAGGAGCCTGGTAGGAGGCTGGCATGTTTTCCCTTCTAAACCGGTGACAAAGTGGCGAGCAGTGGCTCCCCGGAGCAGAGGAGATCACAGCCATCGCACTGAGAGGGACGCGGAGCGGGAGGAGAGCCGAGCACCGCGCAGCCTGCAGCCGCTGGAGCCACAGCATCGGGGCGGGGATCAGAACCGAGCCACATCGCAGGGAGTGACGGGGTTTTTTTTCTTCCTTTTTAAACCCGGAGAGCAGGTGAGTAAAAAAGCAGTGGATCGGTTATTTCCACTTGATTTGGTTGGTTTTTGTCGATGAGTGACGCCGAAGGGTGTCAAAGCTAATCGACTAAAACATGCATTGGAAAAAAAAAAATCTGTTTTAAAGGAGAAAAATGCCTGTTTAAAGGTCGTCGGGTCACAAACTCGCAGATTTTGAAATGTTTAAGTTGGAGCTTTTTTTTTTTTTTTTTTTTTAAGAAATTGCCTTAACATGAAGATTTCCCTTTAGCCCCAGTTAGTCCATTCAGACTGGAGTCTCACTTTTCATGTTTTAGTTCAGTTTCTGGCAAATTCCAAAAGGAATGGATTCATTTCTCCATCATTCTTTGGGTCAGCGTCTCTACACTTTAAAAACGAATTTTGCAACATATTACATTTTTGCTATTAAAAACATTAATATTGACATCATTCACATTCATTTGTAATTATACTGTTCAATAATGCATAACTTATAACATTTTAAGTGTCTTTTAGCTGTTTAAATCGCTGTTTTACAATCAGAAATACTGATTCAGATATACCCCAGGTGTAAAAACAAGGATCGTGTCAGGGGTTTATTTCGGTCAAACAGATTTGTTTAAGTCGTGCTGCTATGTAGGTCAGTCTGCACACCGGTCAGTACCTGGTCAGATTAAGTCACTGTGCATATCATCCACCTCAGCTCAGTGCCCCGGTGCCAGCTAATCAGGTCCACCACGTCTGGGTCATCTGGTTGGCTCTTCTTACTCAATAACCGTCCCTATCTATGGAAGTCAAGACGTGCCACATTCCAATAAAGATATAAATCATTAAATGAAAACTGTAAGCAGCATAATTAATGTCAATAATTAAACAGGTTGATAATGAAATTTTTTATGAAAAGCACATGCTATTATTGCAGTAGATATAAGCTGCAGGAATTGATTTTATTCAATTGAATTCTTAAGTATCAAAGTTAGTAGGCAGGGCTAACTCTGAATAAATTAGTACTATTGATAAGAAGTTGAATTGCTATGCAGATTAATGAACAACTGAAAATATTTTGTAGTTTATTTCTTTTAATCATGAAATAAATGTTGAAATTATTTTTAAAATATTCAGAAATACGTTATCTATTATTTAAATGATTCCCATAGCTACATGACATAGCAATTCAAATGGATCTATTCCCTGTTTGATCTTGTAATTAAATATATGTATATATATATATAATTTTTGTTTTTTTGTTTTCAGAAGAAAGAATTGTTTTGAATAATCTCTCAGCTTTTGACTTTCTGTTCCAGCCTATATATTCAGATGGTTATCCTTACCTGAGGTTGCTTTGAATCCAAAACACCATAAACATGTTGATATTTTTGTGTTTACACAAACAAAATGCTGATAAAAAAAAATCAAAAATCAAAAAGTGTGAAATAATCTCTGTTCAGTGGAGAGGTTTTAGATTGAGTCCAAATTCCTTCAAAAGCAGTAAAAATAATCTTTTAGATGAGCACAAATCTTGTCAAAATCATAACTATACATTCTAACAACAATAAAAACTGTGCACAACATGTGTTGACTGGAGGTGAAAATAGGTAAAAATGTAAAATTGGTTTGGATTCAGCAAAATGATTTTGCCCTTTCTTTTTTTTAATGGAACGATGCTACCCATTTCAGTGATGGGTAGCTGACCGTAAAAGAAGAAAAAAGGAAAAAAAAGACAGACAGACTTTCTCTCACACTTCTAAAGTAATCTTCAATGGCTGTTGTGTGCTTCTCTGTTTTAGGCAACAATCTTGACGTTGTGCCTGCTGTGTTTTGACGGTTGGGCCCGTTGTCTGCCGAACTACTTTCTATTCCTCCACTAGATCAGCAGAGATGGGTGTGACTTCTCCCCCGCTGCTGCTGATATGCATATACCTGTCGGCAGTCGGCCAGGCGCGCTCGGAGGGCGTCTGCCTCCAGGATGGCAAGCACAAGGCCACGCCCGGCGCGGAGCCACACCTGTCTGAGTGCGGGCTTTACGCTGACAGTAAGTGCACGCGGTCCGTAAGGTCCCACAATCATATCTGTGTTGAGATGACAACAGTGGTTTGGTGTTTGTTTCATCCTGGCTGCTGCAGACAGCTGCTGCACTGAGGAAGACATCCAGGATATTGCCTATGTTCCTTCTGACAGCAATAAGAACGCACCCTGGGACAAGTGTGGCCCTCTGAGCTCAGAGTAAGTCCCATCTGTTCTTGCTTTCTAATAACATCCCGTTCTAATTGTTTCTCCTTCTCATATTAGAATTGTGAGTCACATACACAGAGGTGTGTCTACGTTTGTTTTGGTTTCAGGGGGCCGGGTAGAGCTGCAAACCTCTACCTGGCCCCAGGAGAGGTTTGCTCTGCAGTGCAATTCGACTAAATGCACTGCAGTCTTAGATTACGATGAACAAAACTTTAATAGAAAAACAAAAATTTTAACCAAACAAAACACATGGATCTAGTCACACAATAGACTGTTTAGCTTAGCGTAGCTTAACTGTATACACGTCTATTTTTAGCGCCGTAACGCTTACTCTGTTAAACTTATCAACTTATTGAAGTGAAATTTATTGAACAATTATAAGACTACATATTGCAAAAGCTGTTTAATTATAAATAAACATCACACACATGAACCTGCCAATGGGATGAGAGATGGAAATTAGCCTCGTGATATTAAAGCTGTGATCTCATGTATTTGCATGTAAATGTTAATTGATAACATTTTTTTTTATAAATTTTAATTTTAGACTTTGAGTGTGGACAAAAAGTTAAGCTATGTAAAATATGACATTAACAAACTGACACTGGTGGGTGTGGTCAGGTAAGGTGGCCAATCAGATTTTAAGGGAAGCCGTCAACATCCCTTTGGCCACGCCCCTTTTACAGCTTCTGTAATTCACTTTAAACTGAATGGTTGCTGAAATGTGCTGTACAAATTAAAGTTGACTCACAAAAGTATTCAAACCCCTTTATCATTTCCACATTAGGTCAGATTACAACCCACCAAATTCAACTTTATGCAGCTGCATCTCCATCGACCATTGTAATTTGACATTTCGAAAATAAATTTGCTTAATGTAAACACGGGAATTTGAAAAAATTCTATAAAAAGCTTTGACGATTCTTTTTGGGCAAAATTAAAATTGGTTTATTTCACAAAACTGCAAAAGCTTTTTTGGCATCACACGAGTCACATGATCGGTAACCAGATGTTGCAATTGGCACAAACCACCAAGAAGAAGACGATAGGAAGTGGTAGGAAGACGATGTCGCAACATGTATTTTAAAGATTTACCATGTGAACAATCTTATCCGTGAGATTTTAATCGCGCTTCTTATGTGATGGAAACATTGCAATTGCAAAATTGTTTGACATTAATGGAATATCTGCAACGTTTTTGCACACATCGGTAATAAAAATGCAGCCAGAGGTCGGTCAAGACAAAGTACTGCACATTAATCCTAGTAACGCATGTTGAAATTCCTGGTTGTGACGTGTCAAGATGTGGGAAAACTTCAAGATAGTGAATACTTTTGAAAGGCTTTTATTCAAAGCATCCTTATTTTCCACACCTGCACAGTACGAGTCACACGCTCACATTTGCCCTCGATGTCTTTTCCTTCCCAGTGACATTGCAGGTTAGTAAGTGTTTGCAGTCTGCGCTTGACGGCGCCTCACGCTGGTGGAAAACTGTTTCCATCTGTCTCCGCAGGTGCGAGGGCTACCTGAAGCGCGTGTCGTGTTTTTACCGCTGCTCCCCTGACGCCTCCCGCTGGCCTCATCCTCACCGCCGCTCGTACATCCAGGCGGTGCCGCTCTGCCACAGCTTCTGCCGTGACTGGTGAGGCTGCCTGAACACAACTCAGTAGCTGCTCCTGCTCACATGTCAGACTCTGGGAGTAAAGATGCAGTTTTGTAAAACAACATGTGCTCAGCCCCAAGGCAAAGTGTCCTATAAATAAAACTGCATTTTAAAAAAAATTCTGAAAATTTCTGGGTTCAGAGGACATTAACAAATCTGGAGGTTTGTGGGGAAAAAAACCCCAGAGATAATCCTCTGAATGTTGGAAAGCATCTAATGCAATCACAGGAGGATGATTTGAAGAGGCATTTGAGAGCTTGTAAAGAAATAATAAACTTCAAAACTTCCCCACTGAATTTAAAAGTTTAATCTGCTTTCATGCTTTGGGAATTTACTCTGACAGACGGCATCTGAGTAAACAGTCTGAGATTATGGAAAATATGGTCGCTTCTGTTACCAGGACCAAGATGAGAGGAAACAATACCCTGTTTCTGCAGATTATTTGAAGGGACAAATCCACAGTCCAACAGCGTATCGAGTATAAAATGTGCATCAAATCCATCCTCTACATTCTAAAAAACCACTATGCTAAAGACAAAGCAATCTGCTAATTCAGTACTGTGTCAAATATAGAGCCATCCAGGTTTGGTTAACACAAAGTTAGGTAAGGGGTGCTAGGTTGGCATTTAAACCGCTAAACAGGTTTAAGTGGCTAAGGTAGTACATTAAAGCTATCAAGGGAGGTGAAAAAAGGGACTTCTAAACACATAGCATTTGGGTTGAAATGAATCATTTAGATTCTTAACTTAATTCTGTATTATGAATGACCAGATAAATAAAAACAGCCTTATAACATGTACAAAGTGTCTGATTCACCAGCAGTTGGTTCTAAACAGCAAACTTCATGTTTAGTTTAAAACACAGGGTAAACATAGCTTGTATGTGTAGAATCTGAATATTGAATTAAGCTAGCACTAGCTTGCGTTAGCACGTAAAAGGCTAACGTGATCCTTTAAATAACCTCATTGTCTAGTATGCAATAAAAATCAAAATTTTTATTGCATCATTTTAACATCTTACAAACTTCATGCTCAGTATAAGTCACAGTAAAAATATAGCCTGTCTGTGTTGACTGTTTAGTGACTTCTTTCACTAATTATTTGGTCAGAATCTGAGTGTAGCCAAGCTATCACCAGCTTGCGGTATTAACTGGTAAAATGCTGATATTGTCCTAAAAAAACTTAGTCTAATATAAACTATGTTCCTTAACAGAACAATGTCTTTTTCAGGAGGATAAACAAAGAAGGTTCGTTTATGTGTGCAGTGGACTCCCGAGTTTTACTTGCTAACGGTTGTTTTTAGGTACAATTACAAATATGTAAAATTCTCAAATACTTGAGATCACGGAGAATACTTGATACCTAACACCAAATATGCTTTTTTATGCAATAATACGCATAGATGAAACCGACTCTAGACGTTAGCTGCAGAAGCTAACATCTAGAGTCTTCTTTACATTAGAGCTAGGCGCTCACAAGCTCTAATGTAGATATTTGTGGTGAAATAAATATAAACGAAGAGGCTTAGATTTCACAAATATGTGTTCCTGTAAAAAAAAAAAAAAAATCATGAAATGTGCTGGAATTGACCAACAGAAGCCTGTTAGCACAAAAACAAGAACTGGCTAATCTGTTTCTGAGAAAATGAACCAAACTCTCTTTGGCCAAATCGGTACTGCTAACGCTGTAGAATATTAAAACTGTTAACACTTTTTTAAACAGTAAAATGTTTAAAGATAGTTTTAACTGCGTCAACATTCCTGGATGGAAAATGCAGGCTAAGTTGAGCCTGGACTTAAGATGAAAGTCATCTTCTAAGTACATGTTTCTCCTGAATGGAAATAATATTAAAGTTTTGTGGCTCAGCCAGATTAGGATGATGGCAATAAAAATAAAAAAAACAAAGCTGGCAAAAAAGCAAACATGTTGTTATACTGCGATGTTATTCAGGATTTTACAAGGATTTGCCCACAGAAACAGGAATCTCATCTACCAGTGTTTCTTTACAGACTACCACGCATGCTACAAAAACAAAACACGCAGTAGCATGCCAAATTGTGAGCTCCAGAGAAGCCACAAGCTTTATTTTGAGCCCTAAAGCTAATTTTAGCTGAACAGCCACTTGCTCTTGTCTCATTAGGTGCAAAAACATAAAAAAATAGACCTTTGAGTATTAGAAATGAGGATGTTTTAGACATAAGCAGATGTTTTTTTGCCGTTTCTGATTTGACTGATATGTGTCTCCAGGTTTGATGCCTGTAGGTTGGACATAACATGTGCTCGCAACTGGGCCAGGGACCCTCGGGGCCAGAACTGCACTGGGACCTGTGTTCAGTATCAGCAGGTAAACACAATCCTTCCACATTTGTCATCGTTTCTGTTTTTTACCTCTTATTTTCCACAAAAATAAACACTAATATTTATTTAATATCCTTAAAAGACATTTGCTGTATTCCTGTATCACAGTCTAAAAGACACACCATAGAAACGGCCACTGTTCCTATTATTATTATTATTAGGCTATGTGTTTGCCTTGCATATAGCTCCATAGATCTTTTCATCTCCACAGCATAATACTGTGCCACCACTGAATTTCACAGTATGGACAGCATGTTCATCCTCATGCACTTAAAAAACCCCACAAAATCTTACCAAGTATTTTTTTTTAGTTTCATTTCTAGTGCAAATATCTTTCACTTATAACATGGAAAAAATGTCTTGCTATAAGTGAAAAATAATCTGTCAGTGTAACTAGTACCCTTTTATAATTTTTGTGGGGCAAATCCGGTGTAGAAAGCATAAAAATAGAACTAATACATACACATTTAAAGGAAAAAATATATAAAACCACCAAAATACACAGTTTTTTGGCACTATCAGAGTTCCATACAATGTATTTTGTGGTGGTCACTAACATCTTGTTCACCAGGATAAACTCAAATACTTTCTGCTCAAATCTGCCCTGGTACTGAGGGCTATGGGGCTTATTAAGGAATCACTGACTTAAAACACACACCTATATTTTGCTGAAAATGTATTTGTATGTTAGTTTATAAGTCTTAGACGATATTTACACTGAAAAATAGACAAAAAATAAATACATACTTGGTAAGATTTAGTGTTTTTGCAGTGTGGTGGTAGGCATGTAGGCCAAAAAGCTTCGTTTTGTTTTATCCTGACCAGAAGGCAAATGGAAGCTGCAGCTTTCTTCTGGCAAATTTTGAAGCTTGTGGTTCTAAGAAATAAAAAATAAATAAATTAAAAAAGCACTGTAAAATAAAAAAAATTAGTCTTCTATTTATTTATCTATTTATTTTTTGCCTCAGTATTTTTTTCAGCCGAGTCCGTCAGCTGAAAGTTTCCGACAGGATGTGCAGGTAGACGGCGTGAGAGAAGGGCTGTGGAGCATGAGAGAGTCTGGCCCCGCTCCGCTGGGCAGGGGCCAGCTGGGTGATTAAAAAACAAGCGGCGGGCCGGTGGAGGCCTGCAGCAAACTGAACTCTCACACATCATCGCAGCCCAGCAACGACCTGTCTCATAACGAGCCTGTCTGTCTCTCCGTCTCCCCTCCTTATCGCCTCCATCCTCTCTCGCGCACAAGCGAGCGAGCTCACACCCACAGACCGCAGATCTAATAAGGCAGCTTGCTGGTTATTAGATGATAAGCAGAAATTGCAGAGTGTATTAAGAGGGAGAATGGAAGATCTCTCTGTCTCTCTCTGTGTTCTCTGTGGGTGTACTGCCTGCATTATTCCGGGGCTTTGTGTTCTCCGCCTTGGCCCGTCTTCATGTAGGGCAACGCTTAACGCTGCAAATAGGCTGCAGGAAATTTAAGCCGCTCTGAAACAGACGAATGCAATTAGAAAAATGTGAGAGCAGTCAGCGGATTTGACAGGTTGACTATATTTTTTGGGAGGGAACGTGAACACGAGAGGGTCAGCTCTCGTTTTTAGGAGGGACACGGCTGATTTTCGCTAGAGACTGGCTCTGTGAACATCCGCGCCGTGTTGTCGTATGATGCAGGTGAATGTATGAGGGAACGCCAAATATGTGTAGGTAAAACGTGTGAGAACTCAGACTGTGGAGGGTGTCAGGTCGTGTAGCGTCAATTTAATACACCTTCAACGGGAAAATAAAATCCCCTCTGGCGCTCAGTCTCACTCCTGTTTTGGTAGTTTTTGGTTACATCATTCGCCTGCCAAGGTCTTCTCTTAGATTTAGTGATTCTGTTTATGTAGGAGAGAGGCTAGGACGGCAAAAATAACATATTTCTGTTGAATACAAAACCATTTATTTATTCTCCTTGACCTTTTTTATGAGCAGCACAAATGCAACTCTACTGAGTCGTCTGCCTGAACCCACAGGTCAGGCAGGGGGGAAATAATCTCAGAAGGAAACAGAGACTGAATGAAACAAACAGCAGCTCAGGTGAGGAGAATCTGTCGATGGACCAACTATTGCTTTAATAATAACTATTAATTTGAACTTTATATAAAAGTAGCAAGAAGAAATTTGTGTCAGGAAAAAAATCCTGTATGCTGTTTACCACAAACATGTGAAAGGTGATGCATTTGTTTGTAGTCGTTAGGGAGAATTATTATTGAGTTTGAACTAAAAAGTAATCACGAACGCTTCCTGATGACACAATACCAAGTTAGAATTTGTCGCTAACGGCAATATCAAAATTCAATATGGTCGCCGTATGGAAGGTCTGGATGGCTGCCCTAATACAGTGATCCCTCACTATAATGTGGTTCACCTTTCGCTGCTTTCACAGTGCATTGTGATTGGCTAAACAGTCTCCGAGCTCCTACTCTGTGTGCCAATAACATTACGGTATTTAAATATAAGTAATACAGATTGGCCATTCAGGAGATGAAAACTGAAAACTTTGAATGCCTGCTGGGAAAAACGGTGGCTGGAGGCTCGTTTGACGAGATCCATGGCTCTGCTGTAGATACAGCTGTGAATCTCGCGGGGCAGCTTGGAGGAAAAGCTTTAGTGACACGACTCTGGATCACATTAAGGCCCAATTGATGCACATGCACATTCTCTGACCTGAAAACAGGGTTTGTTCTTTGGTTTCAATGTAGAGTATTTAATTATGCTGTGTAATAATTGTAAAAACTACAAGTAACTACTTTGCGGATTTCACTTATCGCAGTTTTTTTTTGGAACGCAACGCCCGCAAAAAATGAGAGATCACTGTAAATCATTTTGTTTACTCTTAAATTAGCCACACCTGCATAGTGGAAATCTTTTGTCAGGGTTCAAGTCACTGCAGGTTTTAAATACACACACAGAAATACACTATTAGCTTATGTTGCTAACAGCAGTTAGCAAAACACTTCAGAGCGTCATAATTCATCTTATTGGTTGTTTTATTTGTCTTGGATATTTAAAATGTCTTCCAGTTCCCAGTGTTAAATGTTCATGAAAATGTAGTTTATTCATCTTTGTCGCATTCTTAAGCCATGAACTTTATTACTTGAAAAAACAATATTATCGTTTATCGCAATAACTTCTGGGACAGTTTATCGTAAAAGCTAAACTTGTTACTATGACAGGCCAATGCACCATATTAACAGCTTTGTAATATCTGTGCTGAATCTATCATATCTCAGGTATACATGCTAAAGTGACACAGATTAAAAGTAGGAAATACACTTTCCAAAAATGTATATTTTTTAACTCTGTTAAAAGAAAGTCTAGCGTAAGCCTCTTTCTTCTTTCACCGGTTCTTGTCTTGGCGTAGTGTTTGTGGTTTCAGGATGTGAAGGCTAGAATTAAACTGCGATAAGGAAGGGAAGGACAGCGCATGGCGCCGCAGGAAAAATCTCTATCTGGCTTATTCAATCCCAGCATGTCGTCTAGAGCTACTTGGGCTTGTACTGAATTAAGTTTGGCAGCAAACCACGGCTGCCTGGGGGAGGACTGAAGTGTGTGTGTGTGTGTGTGTGTGTGTGTGTGTGTGTGTGTGTGTGTGTGTGTGTGTGTGTGTGTGTGTGCGTGCGTGCGTGCGTGCGTGCGGGCGCTTGGGTTAGCGTCTGTGCTCCCGTGGGTATTATTGGGTCGATGTGATAAGACCAAAGCATCAGGCAGAGAGCATATGTAGTTAAGAGACACAACCTTTGTCCTTTTTGTCCTTCAAACTCAGTAAACATATCACAGCTTTTTCCTTTTCCCTTTTTTCTTTTTTTTCCAATCAAGTCTTTGTGAGGAAACGCTATAAAATAATTGGAAGAAGCAGGAAATTATTAACTGGGGGATGACTTGGCATCCTAATGACTGGTTGTAGAGAAGGCAAGTTTATTTCCACAGCTTCATTCATCTGCAAGGTGTTCTGAAGAAAACAGGAAGTGACCACAGAGGGAAAAGGAAGTGAAGCCTAGTGCTCTCCATTGTGAACTACTAGCCTCATCATTGCCTTCCTACACAATTAAGTTCGATTGTTATTTCCCTTTACTTCATTGTCCCACTGATTTGGATTTCTCTGGAGAAATTTCAGCCAAACAGAAGGAGAAGCACAACGACATCGATTTTCTGCGCTGTTTCAGAATCGTGGTCTATAGTTTTAACGATGGCAGAGGTAGGAAGTGAATCGATCATGTTGTAACATGGAATATTAAATATTGAATTAACGTTAACGGCCATCTTGTTTGGGTCAAGACTTCTCTCTTCACAGTGGCAGTTTTGTTTACAGCGCAGGCAATTTTGGGTAAGCTTCATGGCGTTGAATTGGCACATTATACACGTCACGGCTAAATGTTAGCGATTGGCTAAAATATAAAAGTCAATGAGTGGAACTTAGCGTTCAAATTTTCTGTATTTCTTTTTGTTTAGTGTGAGATACAATAAGAATTTATTTTCTCCATTTTACTCAACTTTATCTGTACTGGTTCATTTTGATCTCCGTCTGTTTCACTTTATTGGTGGAAGTAGATTTTATTTCTTCTTTATTCATTGTAATTAGATTTTTTTTTCCAGACCTTTGTAGCTTTTTGAGATCTCATCATATAAAGCGTGTTATAAATAAAATATATTGCTATTGATATTAGTGTGAATTGCAACAACATTTAATTTCTGACTGGGGGAAAATTAGTTGAATTCAATAAATTATTAACTAACTTGTATTTTCTATATTACATAAATTTCTAGTCAGAGTGAAAGTCTCATTTTAATGTAGATAAAGTGAAAATGTCCAAGAGGTTCTGGATACTTTTACTATATTCTAAAAAAGCCTAGATTGTGATTTTGCAAACATGCCTTTGTTAAAGATGATTAAATGATTGTCAATTGGAGTTTTAATCATTCTGAACCAGCTTACAGCTGTTGATCTGCTGTCCGGGTCCGTTAGATGCTGCTATGCTAAACCTGAAGTGTTTTTTTTTTTAAACAGCTGTATTCAGATTGGCTCTCAAGGTCGGTGTTGTAGACAAGGAGAGGAAAGCAGCAGGGGCCGAGCAAAGCCACCTGAGAGAGGAAACACCTTGCAGAGGCAACGTGTTGTCAAGGCCGGAGCCGCCACGGAAAGGGCAGAATCAATTATTTCGCTGGATGTTTTATGCAGCGGCGTAAAGCTCAGGCAGGCCGGAGGGGCGGCGGGAGGACGGACGGAGCTGGCAGGGCTGGAGGAGCGAAACAAACAGGCGTCCATTTACTCCTGACGCCAAGAAGATAAAAAAAAAAGTTGGACGAAAACAGGAAAAAAAATAGCGGTCATTAAGACTATTTTTATTCCTCCAGCTCACGGCGGCGCAGGCGGAGCTGCTGCTCCAATCCGACCCGTCGCTCTTGTTTCTGGCAGGAATATCGGCTCAGACTGTCTGATCTCGCTGCTACAAGGACGAGCTAATTCATCGTTCGATGTTTTGTTAGAAATGCAAAATGGCTGCTGTGAAAAAGGTTGAAAACCATCCCTCTTTTTTCTCCTCTACTTCACTTTTAAAGGGGGCAGAATCTCGTAATATTGTTTTTATTTAGCTTTATATCTGGTTATAAAGTTATTCCGTCGTGAGAAACATTCCTTGCCTTGATTCTTTCAGGCATATTTGAGAAATTCTTTAATTTCCATGGCAACCATTCAGCTGTGCAAGAGTCTGGGTGGCCCTAGCTACTAAGCTAGCTTGACCTTTTTTTCCAAACTCCTAAGCTTCTGTCTCACAGAACAGAAAACCTTCCCTGGGACTCTCCCATTCAGCTCCTTCAGACTAGCCAGCAGCCATTAGCAAATGTGTGCTGACCTCATTAGACAAGCTAATTCTCAGTTAGACACTGGTAACAAGTTTGTTTAAGGGTTAATAGAGGAGCCATGTTGTGATGACTTTCTGAAGGTGGAGTTTCAGAAAGCCCAAGAGACAGAGGCCCAATTTCAAGGTGTTGCATATCTGGGATTTTTTTATAACAACTCAAGTTAATATAAAATATTCCATAAAATATATCTTAATATATCATATAGCATCCCATCCAAATTCAAAAACTCATAACGTAGATCTTTGCTTTGACTGATTCTGATGTCCCACCTTTACAATCCACAGAGAGACTCAACGGCTGTTTTGTTAATTAAGTTTTACGCCACGTTCCACTGATCCTCCTTTATGTAGCCAGAGAGCAAAGATTTCATTTGCATGCAAGACCTACACCGTGAATTACGTTATTGTTGTCCACGGCAACGCAGTTTGAAGGGACAAACTCGGCGCAGATTTGATTTAAGCCGTCATGGGATTTGTGTGCCGCCTCTGCGTCGCAATTTGTAATTCCTTACATTTATTTAAACGAGGAGGAGGAAGAGCTCTTTGATTTAAAATCTGATTTACAAGCTAAAGATGCCAAGAAGCTCAGCACACCGTGATGCATATATGGTTTATATGCAGTGTTAGACAGAGGCAAACGTTTAAGACCATCAACATTCAGATTCTGCCTAAAAAACAGCAAAGCTTCATCAGTAACAATAATGGGGAACTTGCTTAGAGATTAATTGATTTGAAAAAAATAACTTGCTGAATAATGTAGGACCTAGAGGCCAAGAAGATGCCAAGTTATTGGTTGCTATGACAATTCCCACCTTTTCAGCCGTATTGGGGAGCCGTAGAGTATCAAAGATCATTTCAATGAGCTTAAACTGAAAAAAATATGGAAGCCTGCAAATTCATAATTTACATATTTCAGCTATTCTCCAGTTTATTTGATAATGAAGCGAAACTGTGATACTTTTTAATTTGTTTCATTTAAAATAATAAAATTTGAGAAGACTAGCTCAAATGGAAGCTGAAGGAAGTAAAGTTTTACAATTGATGAATAAAAAGCATTTATGTTTGCTGGTCACACTGAGGACTGAAACGGCTCTGTTGTCTGCGTGGCTGCAGATGTATCAGCACGGCAGGGATCTGTGTGAGAGTCTGTGGGGCGACGCCTTCATGACGGTGGAGGACGACCAGCAGGAGGCGGGAGAGAACGGGGCGGAGGGCCGAGCCTGCGGCTGCCTCACCCTCAGTCCCTCGGACAAGGACGTGATCGCGGCGCTGCGGGCCCAGCAGGACGACCCGGAGGAGCTGGACACCACCAAGGCCGGCCTGCCGCAGTACCGGGCTCCCTGCCAAACCAAGCTGCCGCCGCCGCCGGCCAAGAGCGGCCGGAGGGCGAACTCCGTCCTACGGAAACGCTCGGTGGAGATCGACGACGTGGAGGGGAGCGGGAGCGGCTTGTAGATCCTGTTCCGTAAAATGTGTCACTAGTTTCTGATGCGTAATGCTAAACTTTGTCCCTCTAAAAAAAATTACGTACATGGGTGGCGGGTCTGGGCCATTGACGATCCAGGAGAAAAGTAGTAAATTTGCAAGATGAAAACTCTGAAATTTTGAGATTAAGCGCAAGAAATTTCTAGAACAAAAAAAAGAATAATGGAAATTTCTGAGCTCCAAAAGTTTGAAATTTGTTGGGATTTTTTTTTAAATTATGCTAATTTCAAATATTCTAAAAAAATAAAATAAATAAAATTTCTCTGAGCTGGCACAGTTGAAAAGTTTTTTTCACAAGTCAAAAATGTTTGACTTTTTGAGCACAGAGATCTCCAAGTTGGGGATTATTCTCAAAATGTTGGATTTTTTTTCTCAAATTTTTGACTTTTGGAGCACCAGAATTTTCATGTTTTTTCCCAGATAACTTCTGAGCTCAATATGAACATTTGAACAAAATGTTTTTTGCAAATTTGTGATTTTTGAGCTTAGAAAATGTTTACTCTTCTATAAAATTTCTGAGATTAATCAAAAAAAAATTGGAGTATTTTCTCACAAAGTTTTGACTTTTCAAACTTAGAAACGTTCACGTTTTTCTAGAAGATTTCTGAGATTAATCTAAAAATTTGAGTCTTGCCTCACAAATTTACTCTTTCTTGTGTATATATATATATATATATATATATATATATATATATATATATATATATATAATAGGTGAGCCCCTCTATCGCTCACCGATCATAATGGCCG
>CAEGAF010105982.1:0-85533 GCA_903067075.1 Micropoecilia bifurca
GTGTGTGTGTGTGTGTGTGTGTGTGTGTGTGTGTGTGTGTGTGTGTGTGTGTGTGTGTGTGTGTGTGTGTGTGTCTCTCCATCCAGTCTGGTCACTCAAACTATGCAACATTTGATCCAACTCAGACAACTGTCTCCTCTCCTGTCTTGCGTCAACATGGTGTAGTTATAGCCACTTTTATGGAAACCGTTGACACCAATTTATATCGCTCAAAAATAAAGCCCGGCTTTGTTTGTTGTTGAAAAGGACTTTTGCAGCACACTGCGCCAGGTTATACGTGTTTAAACATTTTATTTCGTAAACCTGTTTTACATTTTAGATTTTAAAAGTAATCCCTGTGTCTGTGATTGTAGTCCAAGTCTAGGATTAAAGATGAAAACAGAATCCATGAAGGCATAGTTGGAAGTTCAGCTTACTGGAAAGCTCGTCATAGTAATAGAGACTTGTTTACTTGATCTTTGATACCCTGCAAGTTTATACTGATGATGATGACAGCTTCCAAAAAGTTCAGCTTGGGAACATTGAGGGATCGAGGGGGATTCGACGACAGTGAGGCCAAAATCTAGCTGCTTCTGTTACAGTCATTCTCAGGAGTGACTGTAACGGAGGTAGACACTACAGGTAATGAGTTTATAATCTATGGAAAGACGCAAGAAAACTAGACTTTACAGGATGGCAGAGTCTCTTGGTTACACCTATTTCTTGTACTGGGAATATTATTTTTTATAAATTCATTTATTATATTGATGTCTTCCTATGAAAATTATATCATTCTTATTTAATACCCCTAGAGATCAATCAAATCTATGAAATTATTTTAATATTCAGTAGATACATTTTTCTACAGAGTTGTTTCAAAATAGCTAGCATGTTGTGACATAAACTAGAGCACAACGAGAAAGAAATGAAATGCTACTTTCAGGGTTTTATGATAGATATCTGATGTCCAGTTTTCACTCTCACGTTTCAATGGATGTTTTAATTTCTTTAATTTCTTTTATTTTAATTTATCGTGACATCTATTTAAAAGCTTTTCCTTAAGGAGACATAGGAGCTGTTACTTACTTTTCACCCAAGACTTTCTGATTTGACCAAGTACTGAAAATATAATTTAGCAGCAGAAGCAATTTCACACGGTGTCAGAAATAACAGTTTGTGTAAAGCAAGGTAAAAATCCAAACTTTGTATTCAGGAGGGGGAAAACATTTTTACTAAATCATCAAGTTTTATGCTGGCAATACCTATTATATTTTAATACTTAACTTTTTAAGTTAATCTGTGTCACGAAATGTCTCAGTAACTCATAAAATTGAATTTTTCTTTAAAAAAATTATTAAAGACAGGCCCATTTCCTTCAGCCATTCTTCAAATTGAAAAAGACAAGAAACTTCCTATATAAGTCCTGATGCGTGAGATTATACTAAAACAATAAAAAATTTATTTATTGAAACTTCACAAGGGATGCTAATAATAGTAGGGAGTGCACTATATATTTTTGTAAAGGTTTCATTTAGAAACTAGTTGATCACAAACTCGTATCAAATCGCCTCCAAAAATTGTAACAGTTAAAATTTATTTAAGTTATTGAAATGATAAATAACTTTAATAACATTTCACCATTTAAAATTTAATTAATCAAAGTTTGCTGATTCAACAAAACTTTATTAAGAGTTAATATTGGTGATATAACCTTTTTATTCTATTGTGCCAATAAAATCTAAAATAGAAATAAATAAATCAATTCAAAATTGTAGCAATCCTTTTCTTGTACTGTGACTCAAATGGTTAGTTCGTCTTTCAGCAGCAGGACTGTGGACCGTAGAGTTTTCACTCTGCAGAATCTGACCAGACAGTGAACCACATCCCTCTGAATGACTACCAATACCAGTCAACTCGCACACAGACTACCTGCCGCTTGTCTGCGTCTGCACACACTTAAATGTCTAATCTTGCCAGTAATTCTGTGTTTGTGAGTCCAAAAGGAGCTTCAGATCTGTTATGCCAGTTTTCCTGCATTGTGCTTTGAATATGCATGAACCCGCAAATGTTTTAGTGCAGATATTTGGGTTCGTGTGCATGATGACAGCACTTCCTCACAAACTACTATGCAGTTGATCAGAAAGTGTTGCCAGATCATGCAAACGCCGCAGCCCCGGGGCTCTGAAACAGCGAGAGGCGATGAGTGGTTGGGGATCGGAATGTGTGTGTGCATTATGCATATGAGCCACTTCCCCAATTCCCAACAACTGCACATGCCAAAAAGTTGAAAACAGGGGGATACGGCCGATGCTTACGTGTGTGTGAGTTAATGTTTATCATATGTTCCATTTAAAAAAAGAAGAAAAAAGTCAAAGCTGTTGTTTACTCTGGAGCCATTCGCCCTCTGTTAATTAGCATATCAAAGCCAGGGGGGTGACATGGAGGAGACCTCTCTCGCCAGAACAGACTGGACCGAACTGGACTGGACCTGGGGTGTAATTGCACGCACATGGCTTCCTCAGTGGAAGAAAAATAAAAACCGGGCACCTATTTGAAAGATGGGCCGCAAAAAGGCATGTCTGTGCATTCTTTAAGGATGAGGAATTCTGGAGAGATGGATAAAGATTAAAAAAAAACTATCCAAGCTGAACTTGCCTTTGGGTTTTTTTCCGCGTGTCAGTAAACACTCTGTCCTATACACACATTAATCAAAGCTGTATCAGGTTTATATGTGGTTGAGCTCCTTAAACAAACAGCTGCTTTACCCCGTTTCATAATTTATGAGCAATCATTTTACGTTTATTAAAAACATATTTGAAGTGCGGGCTATGACGCGAGACAGTGGGCGTACGATTATCACTGCTGTCAGAGGGAGGAGGGTCCTGATGGGAAATGTTGATCTAGTTGTTAATATAACTTATGCTTCTAATCAAATGTCCGGGTAGTTAGTCAGTCTGGTTGCTTAACCAGTGTAAACTATCTGATTTCCTCTGAATCTGTATCAAGAACAGCCTTAACATAAAGCACCTGCTTCACCTCAAACTCCACAGTGTCTCCATTTATCAGCTTTTTTTTTTTTTAGGTTGCTCACTTTTTCATTCTGTAAAATCCAGGGTGAAGGACATCGTTCAGTCCTTTTTTTGTCCACAGGAGGGAGCCATTAGCTCTTGCCGTCTACCTGTCTCAACATCAGCATCGTCTGGCTCTCTCTTCCTCAATAAGTAAACATCCAGCATCAGTTGTCTTTACTCATTGTAGTTCTTATCTGGTTTTAGTGGTAGCCTGTCCAAAGTGGTTAATTAGAGGCCCTGCGAAGGCCTGGTAGTCAGTCGTTCCAGCTTGAACAGTGTGGGAGATCCCTGGCCATCCAGGTAACAGACCTGGAAGCAGCATGGCACCCACTAACGCCCTGTAATGCAATACCCACTTCTAAGGCTTCTGTTCTGCAGCTCCTACAGGATGGCCCAGTAGCCGACAACGCCATAATACCTAATGAAGAAGCCTGAAACATTAACTTTTAGAGCAGGGCTTTACCTTGCCAAAACTTTCTCTGCCTTTACGGCTAATTCAGTCATTAGTAATTGTGACCATCTGTAGGCACAAATAAAAATCCTGTGAATTTATAGTTTGTTATAAAAGCCCTGCTTCTCTTCGCCTTCTCTTCTAAACTGTCCTTTTATGGTGCCACTTTTCCCTTTGTACTTTCACTGCCACTTGATATGTTTTGATCAATCCTTACATGTGTTCCTAGGTAAACTTGAGACTGAGATTTTTTTTCTTCTTTTGAACAAATGTGAGTTTTCTGTGATAGAATTTGTTCTGTTTTTTGTATCATTATGATGTGCTAAACAAGCCCCGTTTTATTGGGGTCTGTTACAGATAAGTTCCTGGCTGCTTAGTAGAGACACAGCGATCAGAAAAGCTTCGCCAAGTTTCAGTCTCTGTAAAGCCAGTGCTGATTGAACTGTTTCTCTTTTAAGATCAGTAATGCAAGATTTTATTGGGGTAGCTTTCAAAATAGCTTTCCTGGAATGTGTGGTCAACAATTAAAAATTATATTAGTGCAATTAACATAGTTGGCTGATATCTTGGTACATTCTTACTGGATTTCGGTCATACAATTCTGAACACCATCAAACCTTTTTAAAAACACGTCAACACGTATTGAACATTCAGAATTTTCTTTAGATGAACTTTAGTTTTTGTCTCAGTTTCTTCTCTGCGAATGCGCAGCAGAACTTAACATCAATGTGAATGTGAAGAAGTTAATTAAGGAACTAGTTTGGAACTGCAAGTTTGCTTTCCCAACATATGCGTCACACCAAAGTTAAGAGCGCAACAGTGTTAACAACATTCTGTTTGTCTAGATCATTAAGCTGCTGGATGGGAAGCGTTCTCAAGCAGTCGGCATCCTCATATCAAGCCTCCATCTGGAAATGAAGGACATTCAGCAAGGTGAGCAGTACTCTCTCTATGTGTTTGACATTGTTTGCTTCTCATTTCCAGTACAGCCCTGATTTCATTCAAGGCAGAACCTCTTTGATTTAGTCTCGGCCGTTACAAGCCAAATTTAGTTTCCTATTAAACGATCAACTGAGGATGACTCCTGATGAAATGCAGACAGAGTTATTTTTGGAGATGAGATACTGGGAACCCTCCAGTAGAGGATAAATTCCTCTCTCTTGACAGCAGCTAATTTGTAATTTGAGACACTTCTTTCAGATTAATTTGTGACTTAAGTGGAGCTTGGCTGATTTTTCCAGTTACCACAGTGGGAAAAGAAGAAGAAGAAAAAGCTGTGATTTGTCTAAACGAAAGATGGCACTGGTTAAAATCAAATTGCTCTCAACTTCATTTAAAAAAAAACAGCACAGATTGATTGTAGGCTCGGTTGATCTGTGAAAAATGTAGGATATGTGTGTGTGGGTGTAAACACATATTGTGTGTGTTGGGGACATTGTAGATGGGCCAGGAATCAGTCGTGTCCTGGGACTGTGGTGGAGAGTTCTTGCCGCCTGCTAGTCTGAGCATGCGGCCAGCAGATCTGTTTATTGTAGCCAGTGACGGTTTCCACAAGCCTAATGGGACTGACACCCCACTAATGATCTAAGCATGTACAAAACCACCTTCTACAGTTTGCAGACACTGTGCTACCACATAAAACTGCCTCAGACACAAGGCAAACAGCACATACACTACTGCAACCATCTTGTTTAGATTTTTGTTTCCTTTCCCCCCCTCAGTCACTTTTCCCTTCTGCAGTGTCGCTGGGTAGAAAATGTTCATTCCCACCCAGCATGAGGCGGCTTCATTGTGCCTTAATGGGAGGTGAATGTGAAATGGACAATTTGAATTTGATAATTAAGGATAGTGCCTTGAAAGGCACATCTAAAGGCAGTCTGCCTCCTCTTTGTTGTCAAATTAAAAGGACATGGTACATATAATGCAATTACAACTAAAAGGGAGCAAGAGGGAAAGGCAACACAGTGGTTAAGAGAAAGGAGGGGGGTCTTAGGCACTAGTTGAAATGACTTGGGGAGGTGTGGGGAGGCACCTCAAGGGCCACCATGGTTCAAGGGCAAGGGGAGGCTCTCCCCCACACCGCACCTCGCCGCACGCACACAAAAGCATACGCACGCAGGAGTGAAAAGTGGAAGGAGAGGGTGTGAGGCCGTTGGCAGGCCGGCTTTGATCTGTCGCTGTGGAGAGATATCCGGCTCCCCTCGGATCAGAGTGCTCCTGTGCACACTGGGGCAGGCCCCCCTTTGGTGTGTGATTGACGGCTGCATGGCTGAGGGACTGAATAATCCACTCTAATAAGATGTAGGAAATGGACCTCCAGCGTTTTCTCTGATCCAGTGTGTGGGACCACATTGACAGCTTCTCTGCTGCAGACCAGCTGCAAACCAGAGTGTGAAGTGTTAGCTTGTTAGCTTAAATTTAGTGTGTGACTGCAGAGATGAGGACAGTGAGGCTGGGAGTAGGGGGAAAAAAATTGCCATTATTGCATTCTGTATTTGTCTGTCCTTGGCAGCTTGGATTTTGGGGAATGGCAGGCATCTTAGGTTGAGAAGCAAAGGCAATTATTCATCTTTTAATGGCCAATTTCTCCATATTATGTGAAAAAAAACCTGGAGTTCTTCAGAAAAGAACATTTTTGTTTTGATGATGGAAACTTAATTGCTAGTAATTAAGTCTCAGTTTATTGGAGCCTGATGACTTTAAGCACACATTGCCAAATAATCTAAAAAGTGTGACTTGCATTTGTAGCCATCCCCTGAGTCAGCACTTGCACAGTAATTATAGGTGCAAGTCATTTGGGGTTTGTCTCTACCAGCTTTCCAGAGACTGAAATGTGAGGTTGCATCGGGAGTTTCTGTGAACATCAAAAGGCAATTTGATGTAGGTCTGGCCTTTGACTAGGCCAATCTAACACATGCTTTGATCTAAACCATTTTATTATAGCTCTGACTGTATGTTCTGATGTAGAGAGGGGACTACTGCCACAGGTTCAAATTCTATAAAGTCTTTAGTGTGTTTAATTTCTAGGATATTCTTGTGTTTGACTCCATCCATTTTACCATGAAATCTGACCAGTTTCTCTGTGCTTGTTAAAGACAAGCATCCAACAGCATGATGCAGCCCAAATTACCTTTTATTAATAGGATGGCCTGATGTGCACCATTGAGTTTTCACCACAAATAGCATTTTGGATGTTGAATTTTGGCTCATTCTGATTAGAACACCATCTTCCACATGTTTTCATATTCACTACTTGCCTTAGAGGTATCGATAAAAGGAGATGAATACAAATTAGTAAAACTTTCTTAAAAAAAATAAAGATTATTATACAAATTTTCCCTGCACTTAACAATTGTTCACTACTTTGGTTTGGTCTGTCGCATAAAAATTCCAGTGAACAGATTGTGGTGGTAACATGACTAACTGAAAAAATGCATGCTTTTACAAGTCACTCTAAAATCCACATTATTATTATTTTTCACTAATTTCAATTAAAGCCCCTCTATGACTGTTAATGTCAGTCATTGACTATCAGTGGAGTATTTGTTCATATTATGTTGATCTTCTCTATCATAAGCTGGGGACAACATCCAAAGTCGGTGTAACATAATTTTCCCTTATTCTGTTGTTCCACGTTTGACTTTTAGGACCAGAATAAAAGTAAAAGCATGCAGACAATGTTAGACACACTCAGTTGAATGCTTGTTTCTTAGCTGACCTTTTTCCGCCCCCATTTATAATCATTAGTTAGCTTCTAGCTGTGCTGGCTATGCCTATGGGTACAAAGGTCAAACAGTTTTCAAGCTTCTTTTTTTCAGACACATAACCAGGGTCTTCTTCCACTTGTTGCCAGCAATGGTCAAGAAAAGTAGAGCATTTCTCCAGTCCTGGCCCACCGTCTGTGGTCTCTGTAAACCACATAAGATTCCAGTTGTATAATTCATCTGGTAAATTATGCATTTAAGGGGGAAAAAAGAACAAGTAGCATTCTGGTTTCAGTTAAATACCCCTTTTTATCCTTTTCAAGTTTTTTTCCTTTGTTTTTCCCAGACCAGACATATATGGATTCTTTCATTGTGTTTATCCAAATTTAATGATGTTTAATCTAACTTTCAACAGTATTACAGACCTATCATCAGATTATTTGTCTTTTTCTTCACTGTCAGTGCTCAAAAGGCAGCACATGTGAGCCAAGATTTTACCCATTTATAAGAGAGATTGCTTAAAATTAATGTCCTTCTCTGTCTTCACCAGCTGTTCTTAATGTGGACAACTCTGTGGTGGATTTGGAGACCATTGAAGCTCTGTATGAAAATGTAAGAAGTTGTGTGATTAACATAGCAATATGAGAAGAAAGTAAAAGTTGTAAATATATATATATATATATATATATATATATAGTTCAAGTATTTCACTTTAATGAATGATACCTTCCTTCTTCTAACAGAGGGCCACCAGTGATGAGATTGAAAGGATCCTAAAACATTATGAGACTTCCAAAGAAGATGAAGTGAAACTTCTGGACAAACCTGAACAGTAAGAGTATTTCTACTATTTCTTGTATGTACTTTAGTGTAATATATGTGAAAAGAGTCCTTATTATTTTAGTATGTGCACTTGGAGTAGCATAATGGCTTATAATAAGCAATGCTCCTATTTGAGTTTTGCGGTCAGGGTCTAAATTTCTGTTTTTTTATGAAACCCTGACCCACCAATGTCGATTTCTATTTAAGATATATAATAGCATCAGCCCTCAATTATTTTTATTGCGGGCAGATTCAGCGTCACACCTTGGCGTTGCAGAACAGCAGCTGTGCAAGAGGGTTGCGCTTATTTTACTAAGACAAAATTATTAGAGTTGACATTTTATATTCACAGCTATTCCTTTAATAGCAGTCTTCTGTGTAGCTGTCTACCTTAACTTCAGTCGGCCAACATTTTTAAATCAAACAAATTCCATGATACACAGAGATAAAAAGTTCACATTGGTGAAGAAGAGAGACCTTGCTGTATTTCGTCCAGCCTTGCTGGTATCTGCTGAAAGTCTTGGTCGTTTTCTCACAGCCTGAAAGACATGTCTTGACTTGACTAGAGAGTAATTTCATTTAATTTGGCCTGCTGGTCACTGCTCAGAAATCATCAGTCTGGTCACCAACCAAATTCTCACATAACACTGAAGCAATTCTTATATTTGCTTAAAGTCAGTCCTAAAACTAAAAGACGTTAATGGAGGATGCTGTAGTATTTCCGTCGGGGATTAAGTAGCCTCGGTCCGTTAACAAGACTTGGATCTAGTGGTGCCGCTTAGCCTGGCCTTCCCTTGTCCATGTTTGACCGAAGCTGTCACTATGGCTGCCTGAGTCATCCTTACTCAGTGTCTGCCTTCATCGGCCGGCCCTAATCACACAGGATGTTACCTCTCCGCTCCCCTCCAACACAGCACTGTTTACATAAGTCGTCTTGCATCAGGCCAGAGCTACCTTTGATCACTCTCCATGCACCGCTCATTGCTCTCCCTCCACCCGACCCCCTTGGACCTTTCAAGCTCAGCAGAGCAGCACCACTCATGACTATCAGCTGCCTGCCTGCCTATGCACAGCAACATTGACTCAGCCAGCCTGTGTGGAGAAGCCCGGCCTGCCAAGGCCCCAGAATAGTTCTTCCTGTTAGACATTTTGTTTAATTCTGCCATAACACATCAAACCCTATTCCTCCTCCCCACCACTTTTTTTTTGTTTTCCAGGTTTCTTTATGAGCTGTCTCAGATTCCTGACTTTGCAGGCAGAGCTCACTCCATGATCTTCCAGTCAGTTTTCCTCGATACCATCTCCTCCTTACGTAGCAAGGTGAAAATTATCTCCAACGTCTGCAAAGTAAGAGCATCATGCCAGCAATTGCTGCCTCAAAAGATGTTGTTCAGCATCATAAAGGATACCTAAACCAAACAATGCATGTGTATGTTTCTGCATCAGGACATCCTTGATTGCGACAGTCTGCGGGATGTGATGGGTCTTGTTCTGGCATTTGGGAACTATATGAATGGAGGGAACAGGACAAGAGGTCAGGCTGATGGCTTTGGGCTGGAGATCCTCCCGAAGCTAAAAGATGTCAAGAGCAGGGTACACATCATTTTGAGGGTTACTTCAATGGTGTTGATGTCACATAGTGGCTTAAAATATCCTAATTATTTGTTGTTTGACTTCATCAGGACAATCACATCAATCTTGTGGATTATGTGGTTTTATACTACTTGCGAAACTTTGACAAAGTAAGTTTAAAAACTCACTTGAAACCAAAATGTTTCCTATGTTTAAAGACTTTAAATAAATACCTTTTTCTGTCCTGTTTTAGCATGCCGGTACAGATAAGAGTGTGTTTCCTCTGCCTGACCCTCAAGAATTTTTCCAGGCAGCACAGGTGAAGTTTGACGACCTTACCAAAGACATTCGGAAACTGAAGCGGGATCTAACTGGTAGGACATACTAAATGGTGTAAAAACCTTAAAATGCATTTAATTCTATACAGCTTCAATATTTTGAAGGGCTAAATCCTGCCAAAAGTTAGTTACAGTGCCTGGCAAGGGTTTTAATACCCTTTATACATTTTCAATTTGTTACATTAAAACCACCAACTTCAATATATTTATATGGTATTTTATTGGATGTAACTATGTAAATTAACTCAGTACTACAGGAAAAAACAATACAATGCTTCATTTTCTTTTTTTTACAAACATTCTGATTGCCGTATCCATTGAGCTATACAGGAAATATAGTAAACATGGAGAAGAAACTTATTTTTGTCAGATCAGTCCAATTTTTGACTTTTTAGATGTTTTTAAATGCTTTGGGTGAAGAAATTTGCATCACAGATAGAATGGTTGGATTCAAAACACATTCATTGGATAAAAATGCCTCAGTCAAAGTCCAGACTCCACTTCATTTGAGAGCCTGTGCCTAGATTTAAAAACAAAACAAAAAAGAAAAACAGATCGGACCAAGATTGAAATGCAAAGAAGAATTGTGCAACAAATGTTTTTGTCTCGATGTCTGAAGGCAGTAGACACACCCCAAATGACCGGGCTAATTCTGCACATTTTCGACTTACACACACAGCAAATTTTGTGCCTGTAAGTTTTGTCGGAGGTAACAACTAAATTGTCCCACCTTTTTTTTGGAGAGCTGCCTCCAAATCATTGCCAAGCAACAGCATTTGCGCACGAGGCCGTATTGCACGTTATCGCTGAAATCATCTTTGTGTCACTGTTAATCAATCAGTGTAATTGTATACATTACTATCTGTCACCAGCGCAGTTTCAATGGAAATGTACTTCCCATGGACCCTTCCTGCTCCATGCATTAAGAGCTTTGTGTATATTTAGAACCGTGGGAGGCCCTACGGCAACTTTTCTGTTTCCAGACACTCTTGTTTTTGACTGGCATGTCATCGTCACCCTGCAGCTTCCTCTGTTCTGGCATCAATGGCAGAATGTTTAGCAGCAACATTTTTATGTCTTTTATGAACATTTTTGAAGCATGAGTAACAAAAACATTCCTGTTCAGTGAGGAACGTTCACAGCAACAGTTGGCGGATAAATAAACACACTTTTGATGTTCTGTGCTTGCTGTATCCTGAGCTGCTGAGATGCTCAGTAACTCAGCCAGGCATCCAGGTTGTCTTGGTCAGGGCCATGTGGAGGTTAAAGGAGATGCCCCTCTGTGCCCTAGGTGTCTGTCGTTATTTAAATCAAGCAGTAATATGGCATATGAAAGCAATTAGATATGCTCCACATTGCTGTTAAAACCCTCTCTTCTCTGACCCCAGGGAAAAATACAAAGAGCCTGCTAAAGTACCCAGACCCACCTCAAGCTGTCACTCATTTATTAGGAAAAATGGAAGACCTGAAGACAATAAATGCAATGTAAGGGCCCTCGTATTTGATCTCTGCTGAAGCACAGTCTGGCACAGTAGTCCTCGGGGTATAGCATCACAGGCCGGGCGCTGGATCCTGGATGTTTGGCGAGCTGCACCTATGACTCCCACCATTTTTATCCTCTCCAGCCGCCAGGAATAAATATTTATGCCTGGCTATTATAAACCAGCCCAAAGAACACAACTGGTCCTAATTACAAGGGTAACACAGATCACTTCCATCCACAACAAGAACATTGTCTGACACTCAGACTGAATCCTATTTCCCCCCATCATCCTCAGCTCTGAACCCTACATCAATACAAGGTCGGGCTCTCAATCTAGAAACTGTTGTATTTTAAAGGGCTAACTCTAAAACAAGACAGGAGATTGGGATATTTCCTAATACACAGACAAATCTAAGTGTTCCAATGCGTTGTCATTATTATTATTCACTATCACTGTTAGTTATTGTTTGCACAGCTTGAAATATGTTTTAGCTTAAAACTGTTCTACAAATTCAACAACCACAATCTGGATCTTATCAGGATTGATTCAGATTTTTTTTCTTTATTTTAGCTGTGTACCTTTTCTGGATTTTGCAGTAATAAAAAAACAAAAACAGAAGACTCAACCAAGACTATTGTGATAACTCTGGGAGGGAAGGCAGACCCCTTTTCCTGGGCTGGGGTTCTCTGTTTGGGATGATTATTAGTTGTTCTCTCCACTAAATATAAAATATTATAAGGACAAATAAGAAACTGCTGAAAGAAAACTTAAATAATTTCCATTTGTGGTCTGTCAAAAGTCATGTTTGGGTCATAGAAAGCATATGAAAGCAGGTGCTAAATGAATCCATATTAGCAGTTCTTTGCCTCTTCTCGAAATGCTATGTGCAAAACTAATGCCCTGAATCTGATTTTAAATATGACAATTGGAAGCATCATGATGTTTATTTTGATATATGTATTGAGTCTCCTATGTTTACATCACTGAAAGCAGACAGAGAGGTTTTTCTTTCAGGGAGTTTCTCAAATCTCATTAGTATATTTTAACCACCACCTGAACAAAGTTAGACGGAAAAGTCAGAATGTGTGATGGGGAACCGCTGGAAATATGAAAAGAGTATCTGGATTGCCCTTTTGTTTGCACTATTTTGACTTGAACTGGACAACTTTGGAGAGAAAAGCAATCTGGTCCTTACCTGATCCTGAGGTGGCCACTCTTTTTGGAAGCTGATAGCTCTCCTAGCTCTCCTTTAAGTGGATGCATCCATTTGTGCATCACAAACAAATTTCATGCAGATCCTGAGTGCAGAAACCTGAGTTATGATTTCTTTGTTCCGCTAGTCGCCACCGCTGCTCAGGAGCGACTCACTGTCCGCTTGGCTACACTCTTCTTCATTGGCTTGTGGAGAAACATGATCCTCTTTTGATGGGGTTTCCTGTTTTTGGGAGAGGGTGATGACCTCTCTCTTGGCTCCACTCGGGGGAGAGGGATGAGCGGGAGGCCACAAGGACATACTGTAGGCCTTATGTCTCACATGTAGTTTTTGCCAGCAGTGCTGTTTTTCTGAGCTGTTTCAGCACCAAAAATTGCTCTTATCAGGGAATCGCTGCCTTCCTCACGTGAAGAAAAATCCCTTTTTTAAAATCCTGTTTTTACTGCTGCTTTCAGAGCAGTGCAAAAATGTTCCTTTGGCTGCTGTGTAATTGGACGAGACACGCAGGCAGGGATGCAACCCAATGAAATAGGATCAAATAAAAAGAAACAGTCAGAGCTCATTTGCTGCTCAGGGGGGTTTAGTGTTTCACAGAAGGCCTGGACCAGGTTAGGCATTCATCACTGTGGCAAATCAGACAGTGTCCTGATTTTAAATGGCCTTTAATGTCAGGTTTAGGCAGGGCCTTTAGCCTGAGCTCTGTTTTACGACTGAGGCACCACTGAGGACCCACGCGTGTGAAGCCTGTGTGCAAAGGTGCCGTCCCCTCTCCTCTGACTAAACAAGGCAAAACATGATGCGAAACTTTGGGGTCTTTGAAAATGATTTGCTGCTATTTGTAATGTAGCAAATCATTTTCTCTAATAAATGTTCCTGTTTAACCTTTTATACACTAAATTAGTTCAGGTTTCTCTAATGGAGAAATATTTTTAATATTAAATGCATGTTTGAAGTGAGTTTCATGTCTCACCTTATATTTCTTAATTTCAGGTTGCCACCATTGTAACACTTGAAAAAATGGTAAAGACAGGTCATTTTGGCTGATTTATCAGAGATGAAAAGGGGAGTTAAGGTTTCATCCCTTTGAAGACGAAGTCTAAATGGTCGCCCCGGCGAGCAGTCTCTCTTCTCAGTGCATCAGCACTCGCTATGAAGCCATGTAGCGACAGCTAGCAAAACTACTACTAACACTGCACACAACACAAACTCTAACTAACACACTTATAGTCTAAAGAACCCATCAAAAAACTCTTAGTAAAATCCACAGCATCACTGTGCCCTAGTCTCTTGCCATATCCAAGTAAATAACCACAAAACCAATACAAAAACACCACTTTTATAAAGTTTAAAGTCTGTGCTGTCCAACAGATTTGAAATGAAAACTAGGTATGCATCTGTGTTATTACAAAGCCTTATTAATGCGTCACATGCTTGTACGCCCCACGGCGGGCAGCGACTCCATGGGTTAAAAATAAGGTTTTATTGGCGTGAGTCCGAATGTTCATAATTCTAAAGCATTAACATGACTGTCGAAAGAGAATTATTGTGTTAGTTTGAACTGCTGCTCTGCTGGAGCCCAATCTTCCAGTATCGATGTGCAACAAGAACCACATGTAGAGCAGAGTGTGTTTCCTCACTGCACTTTCCCTCGGCGTTGTCGCTTGTCCTGCGTTGTTCTGTGTTTGTGCTTTATCATCATCCAGATCTTAATCTGATGCTTTGGCAGCAAGTAGGTTGTCATTGCCCCATTTCATGCTCTGAAACATTTATCAAACAACCTAAGAGGAGATTTTGCAGATTTCCTCCAACTCTCAATCTGCTCCTGACAATTTTCTTTGCAGCAAATTTGTACTATTTTAGTCTGTGCTGTGAGCATAGCAGTCATATTTTATACATTAGAATATACATTCTGATGAGTCAGATTTAAATTACCTTTTGAAAACAATATTTGAACAGGTTTTAAACATGCTTTTCATTAAGCCCACATTTATGGAATATGTTCATCATTTGCAAGCAGAAAATAATCATAACTAACAAAGAGTTTAAAACACCTGTTTGTGTGAAATTAATCTGTGTAATCTGTTTCATTTAGTGAATTGATGTAATGAAATTAATGAACTTTTTATTAATATTTCAATGTATTTAATACGATTGTACATATTAACATAAGAGTTGTCCCTTTTACCAACCACGCAAATTCAAGTCAAGTTTGGCTGTCATATTTGACTATGCTATGCTTACTGCTTAGTAAGAAAATTACTGCAAAAGGTGATATTTTGGGGCCAGTAACTCCACTTTAGATGCTATTTACATGTCAGCTTGTTATTTGGAGATAATGCCAAAAATACTAAACTTTTTCTGACCCAGTGTAACCAGTGTGGTTAGAAGAACTCTACGAGAATCGATCTTTGGTGACACAAGATTAAGATTGAGCTTTTCGGCAACAGTCCATCCAGGTGCATTTGGCATGAAACAAAGGAATGAATAAGTAGAAACCTTCTTAGTCATTAAGTACAGCAGTCGCAGATCTGTGATGATCTTGGCTTGCTTTTCATCCTACTGCTTTAAGAACTTGTGGAATCATCAACCCTGAAATACCATAAGATTTTAAATACATAATTATGATGGCATCTGCCAGAAAACTGAAAAAAGTGTCCATGATTTGGTCTTTCAGTAGGACAATGATCAAAAACATATGGCTTCCTACTCACAGAAATGGTTCACCTGTCTCAAAACAAATGTTTCCTGTCACCAGATTTAGGTCTAGTAAATCTGATTGGTTTCACTTAATCTCTTTGGTGTAATGAATAATTTTTTATCATCTGGAGAGATTGTGCAGAGTGGATTGGCCAAAGATCCCTGCCTCTTTTGCCTTTCCAACCTTGGGAAATTTTACAAGGTTCTACTGGGAAAGAGCGGTTGGTAGTATTAACAGCAGGTAGACTAATAATTATATCACCTTAATTTTTGCTAAAAAATAGTTATTTTCTTATATGTTTACTTCTTTCCATTAGTGACGGTGCTCAGATTAATTTACATTTTAAATTTGATGTGTTTCAGATGCTGCTGCAACAAGAAGATGTATTTATTTTACTTTGTCTTTGAGGAGTTTTACCTTTTTCCATAGCTGTTGACAGGTTACCTATTATAATACAACGAGAATACTCATCCGCTAAGAAATTAAATCACTGAGAAACACTAATATGAAAGAGTTTAAGTGACTCAGGAGATCATTTTTATACTCTGATTAGCTCTGTTTATCCTCTCTTTGTGGATCACTATATTTGTTGTCTACATATTCCGTAGAGCATCAAAGATTTGGAATATCAAACACAGTCAAAACATTTCCTTACCAATAAATCCATTAGATGAGTTATTTTCCTTTGGGGTTGTTTCTTTAATAACTTGCAGATGAATATTAAATTAAGGCCATATTTCCAGTGATTTTCTTTTAACCCGTTGACAAATACATCACTCTAGAATCGCAGTTGGAAAGCAGCTAAAGGAAATTTGCTTCCAAATCAAAATAAAACTAAACGACAGGATAAAATTCTAGGACATCCATTATTTGTACACCCACCCATATGTTCCCAGACCCATACAGAAAGCCAGCATGCAATGAAATTATGGTACAGGTACACACTCAATTAGTCTCTGTAAGACACATCTAAACATCAGAATTTGGTGTCTTTTGTGTGCTCTGTATTGCAGAAGTATTCAGAATCATCAAATGTATCCACACTTTATCCTACGTGACCGGCATGCAAAAAAGTATTCATAGAGGAAAATGAAGGCTGCTCAATATGTTTACAACACCATCTTTATAGTGACACAAAGTGATACTGTTCTTCATCAGGGACAATGAAGCTGGTCAGAGTTGATGGGAAAATGATTGAAGCTAAACATAATCCAAACCTAAAAGAAAACTTAAAGGCTGTGAAAGTCTTCAGACTGTATTGGTTCTTCATTTTCCAGTCAGTCAGTGACTTAAAATATAGAATGGCTTTGCATGGTAACATTCAAATCTGCGAGAATACTTGAATGTTTGTAGATTCTGTCTATCTATTTTGACTGATCTTGAGCTATCTGACGAATAAAAATGGGCAAAAGATTTTGTTTCTACATGCTAAAAATGTTAAAAGACCGTTCTACAAACTGCTAAATCAAAGGGTGAATACAAATAATATGCTGCACTTTTTTGATTTTTATTTGTATAGCTCTTCAGTGGGACAAGATCTGTAAAGGACAAAATGTTGTCAGTCAATCAAAAATCCCTACTCTGTACCAAGTAGGGATGATGCATAGATTGTTGTAAAATTTACCTGTCAAGATTGTTGATACACGCAAACGTAAAAAGATATATTTTGACCATAAAATCCTAAAATAAAAAACATTTATGAATTTTTTTACTATTTCTGCTTATTTTTCATAAACGGAGGAAAAGAACTGCTGGTCAGTGCTCAAAGTCAAAGGAGAAAAAAAATCCGCATTAGTGAAAGTGGTTATCTTTAAAATGTTTGACACTAAAATATATTTTTTCATACAGTCCAACTAGAAGGCCACTTATTTGTGGTTAGGGAGAAAAACTGTTTTCAGCAAGAGCTCTTGGATCTATGGTCTTCCGTTTTGCCTGATGGCACCAAATCTTGGGCTTACAGTGGAATCCTACTTGTGACTGGGCTCTTCCAGACATGTATACAACTCTTAAGACAATGTTTAAAACTCCAACATTTTGGTTTTATTCTTTACAGCTGTTGTGTTTATTGTGGGCTTCCTCCTTGTGGCCTACACTGTCTGGACCACATTTGGAAGCAAGCCGCCTCTAAATTGTAGACTTGCTGTTTTGAGCGCCATTTTAATAGGTGCTTTTGAGTTGGGGGATTTTTGGCCGGAAAGTGTGGTTTCTCCAAACAGAATATATTGATTGGTGTGTTTGCATGGTCACTGATTTTTATTGTAAACTCACTTCTCATCCAGACCTTGTGGTTGTACTTGATAAGCCCTGATTCATAATGTTTAAATGGCGCATTTCTTAATTTAGCAAGGCGTTTAAAAAATAAAATATTTAGCTGAGTGTCATGTCGCAGGTGCAAGAGCTTCTCATGCAAACACGCCAGAGCCAAGCCGAACTCGGATGTAAAAGAAGCGACGCAGCAAAGTGAGACGGCGGCCAGACCTGTTAATGTCCTTTTTCTGTTGCAGAAGTATTTAGCTATGCAGTCATAAGCAAGTTAAGGTATTTACTGCAGCCATTAATGACTTACAGGTTGGAGGATTGTGCCTAAGTTGTTTCGCCAGACGCCTGTGTGTATAGTTACACAGGCTTACAGTTGAGAGGAAATGGGGAAAGGTTCGGCTGGCACGCGCTCAGTCAGGGCTGTTTCCTCTGAGCTGGTGTGAGTTGGATCATTTGGCACGATAACCAAAAGCCATCTACAAACCACAAACACATCTGTTGCGCCCGGAGTTCTAAGAACGAAAAACTACGTGAGCAGGGAAATTCTGCATTATTGCATTGCAAGTTAAATGTTTTTGAATAGACTTTTGTAAAGGTAATTTTACAAATGACCTTTATTATTAAAGGTCATTTGTTATTAGAAACGTTGTTATTAGAAACGTTGGCATGTTAAGCAATAAATTATTCAATGGCAAACCATGTAGGAGCAGCTGAAATCAGTGCATAAAGAAAAGAAACCCTGCAATTATGTTGAAATAAAAGCTCAGCTTGAGGTTAACAACCTCCATTAGAACATTTCATAAAGGTTTTCTATTTTTTATTATGCTTATAGACAGGTTTGTCATTTGAGTTAATTACAGAAATGTGTAATTAACGGTTTCTATATGTATTGGAGGAAAATAATCAAAATTAAACAAATACAAAAAATAGGATATAATAAGTTTTAATGTTTGTATTATTTTTTCTCAATCTTAACTCTTGTACAGTGCTGAGAAAAAGTGTTTAAGTGACATGGTCAGTTTTGCTTTTTTTGTCATACTTAAATGTGCAAGGTAATCAAACTGCTTTTAAAATTAGAGAGAAATTTCCTGAGTAAATTCAAAAAGCAGCTTTCTAATCACGCTTGGGGAAAAATCTATCGAGCAACAAATCTGAAAAAACTACATACTAGAATAGTTTGATGTTTTTTGGCTTGAGTTGCTTATTTATGCATGTTTGTTAGTTTAATTGCAGATCAAAACAAATCAGAGTTAAAACAGCCTGCAAACAAGAAAACAAACGGAACCAAACACACATTTGTGGGCTTTTTTTTTATTGGAAACATTGTTACTCCAGAGTTTTAAGGATCTGTTTACTCCTTTGTGGTTGGTAATTTTATTCAGATGACATTTGGGGTATGTGCCATTAGCCCCTTTTAGGCTACATTACAGTTTTTCTTTGTACAACATACTTTCCTGCATACATGAAGACTTTTTGAGACAAATCATGCATTGTTTGCCCATGTTATTTAACACAAACAGTCGATACTCATTTGTACACTGCGACCTTTCATTTCTTTCTCCTCTCACCTTTTTTCATTCTATTTTTTTATTCTTCCTGCCAGCTTGTGAGAAGAATGTGGAGAACGTCTGCACTAACTCATCAGATGAACACCTGCAGCCCTTTAAGCAGAAGATGGAGGCATTTTTTTCAACTGGTGAGTCGAGATGAAATAATTTCTTGTATGGTGTGAAAACAAAATGTTACATTTATTTATTTAAAAGTGTTAGTCATTTATTTTCATCATGTACAGTAATATGTAAAGTTCTTTGCTAAAATATGCCTACCCCTGGCAGTTATTTTATATTTTGTTATGCTGCAATCAAAAACTTTAACGTATTTCATTGGGATTTTCTGCTTTATATGAAGACAAGGTACTACATAGTTGTCAAAAAATCTTAGAAGTTTAGATTTACATTCAGCCCTCTGCACTGTGGTAGTCAAATAGTGTAACCAGCTGCCAGTATGAAACTGCACATTGCACCTTAGGAGATTTTTCCAATACTGACCAATCAAATTGAAGCGAGGCAGAAATGCACGACTCAGCTTTGTCAAATGAACTAATAGAACTTATACTGACATACTCTAAAGTGGAATCCCTGTGTATGCTTCCCTGTAGAATTGAAATTGTGGATTTCCTTAAAGCAGATTTTTACAATTTCTTCTCATTTCTGACATTTATTGAAAAACCAATTACCTCCATAACCTATTATACAGGTTAACTTTTACCTTTTGCATACAAGCTAAAACATTTTCCTAACATGACATGCCTAATATTTGGAAGCTTTTAAATCAGTCTTGGTTGTAATTGATTGTTTTTTTCACAAACATCAAAAAATTGATTTTTGAATGGAAAACTTGTAAAAAAAATATTTTTGATAAACAAGTTTCCTTGAGCTCATTCCCTGACGGTAAAGGTATAAATTATCGGTGTTTGCAAGCAATGATTCCATGACGAGGGCAAAAAACAAGTCAGCAGCATTCACATCAAAGAGCAGCTGAGGCTGTTAAACTCTGACTCATCATTAAAAGTAAGTTACTTATCCAGGCTAAAGACTCAGAAAGTCCCGCTTACATACATGTGTCCTGCACATGATATGACATATTACAGCAAGCATGAAAGTTTGCATAAACCCTCAGCAGAAATTGAGCAGGAACTAATGGAGATTTTTTTTTATAAGATGAAGTCTTGACGTGCAGAATTACATTTTTCCTGTGCATAAAATTAACAAATAATTATTAAACTTCACAGTGGCTGTGAAGTTTATTTCCATATGTGCCATTTTCCTGACATAGTTTGTGGCACTTGTCTAGTGTGAGCTTGTACTTGGGATATAGTATAATCTAACATATCATTACAACTTTATCACAAAATTATACCCGTCTTGTGGATTCCATGAAATTGTTTGTTAACTAATGTGTACTGCATGTGTTTTTTAGTTCAGGTATTAGAGTTGAGTATTTTCTGATGTTGTAGAAGCAAAAAGGAAAAAAATTATGTATCAGTTTCTTTCCTAAGTGTAAACTGTTCTTATGTTATTGAATATCAATAAAATTCCAATAAAGAGTTTGTGTATTTAAAAAAAAGATTAGCAAAAAATGACTTGGTATGAATATGTTGCATGCTACAGTGGCTATGAATTTGCTGACAATATATGTTCCAGTACATCGTCTTTTTCTTAGATTTTAAGAGTAATTATTTTTCTAACAGACGTAAAATAAGATGGAAAGAATGAGATTTTGTAGGTTTTCTTTTTCTTTCAGACTGCTCCTCATCTTGTTATCTAGCTGCCGGTTTAAGCAGCGGTTAAGAAAAGTGTGTCAGAGTTTTAAAGCCCTAATTTATTGTCCTTCTCAGCATGCATGTCTCATAACTTTCTAGTTAGCGACTAGTGGTTTCATGTTAACACGTGGAGCGGAGGAAGAGAAGCTTCACACATCCCCTCTCCGGGCCGCTTTCTTTTCCTCGGTTTCTCAGCTCCTGTGCCACCTCTGCAGTCACACCAGAGGGGTACCTCAGGCGCCAGCCTGACCCCCACTGAGACTAACACCATTGGTCACGGCCCCTCTCTTCTTACCCCTCCTCCTTTTATTCCAGACATGACCACCCCTCCTCCCATCATTAGGTTTTACCCAACATACATGTAAAAAAGGACTAAAAATAAAAGGGGTTGTTGATCGCAGGCTTTAGCTCACCTACTCCCAGAAGACCCCCAAACCTGCCTTTGAACAATTTTTTGGAGACTTCCCCCTCTTAAATCTTCAAGTAGAAAAGGTCCCCCATCATTGTAAAAAGGATGAATCTGGAAAAATGCAATAAATCTGAGATCACAGGCACTCTTTGGCCCTAGATAAATTCTTGCACCTCAGCCTGGCCTGCCGCACACATCTGCCTTGCATTTAGACACTTTTACATGGCAGGAGTCCACAAGAGCCTTCGGTTCCCAAGCTTCTCTGCTTCAGCTACAACATGCAGTTATATGCCAACACATGTACACAAATGCACACAAAAAAAGCTCAACAAACAGACCGCAGGTCCCCACCTCCAAAGCCCAGGCGTCACACACTCACACATCTGAATGTCAACATGTAGAGCCATGTCAAACTTTACAACGTGCTTAATAATCAGTGGGGTAGCATGTTAAGTGAGCCTGTGCCACCTTAAGCCTTAGCATTTCTTAACGATAACGCTATAGATGGCAGATAAATGAGTCATTGACTCAGTCTCATCCTCCGTTTTGTGATCAGTCTTATGTTTTTGTTTTTCATATGTTGCAGCTCAAAATGAGCATTCTGCTGAAGAGGACCGGCTCACTGGAGCTCAGAAAAGGTAGGGAAGAAGCAAAATGTAATGTTATCAAGATTATAAACCACACCCAAAAAAAATCTTCGCATTTCCATCTGTCGATCTTTATCAGAGGTAAAAGAGGAAATGACAACCAAAACTAAAACACTATTCAAGGTTACAAGAAGAAATTAGATGTGTCAGCATTATAGTAAAGAAATAAATGTATTAATTCTAAAACTAACATCTACCAAATATCTCTTGATAAAATTACGCAAAAGAAACCCAACAAACCAGAGGTTATACATCGATTCTGCCTGACCTCTGTACATTAATGAGAAGTTGTATGATGAGAAAAGACAAAAGTAAAGTTTTTTTTTATTTTTATTCAAACTGGTTAAAGTCTAATATTTATTGGATTTCTGAAGATGTCCGGTTCCCACATTCCCATCTCTTGCCCACATTCCCATCTCTTGCCTTGGCTGAGAGGGAAAACTTTGTACCAACGACTTTTTGTTTAGAAAGAAACAATACTGACAATGGCAGACTCTTGGTTTTGACCCAGGTCTCGATGTTTCCACATGCCTCCTTTCCTAAGCAAAAAGTGTTTCGGCCTCTCGACTGGTTGGGAGCTGAAAGCAGCTGACATGTTCGAGTAGTTCTAAGACTTTGAAGTCACACTTTCTTCATCTAGCTACTATTGATTAGTTCAGAGAAAGTATTTTGAGATTTATTTCAGATTATGTACGGCGACAGAGTAGAATTGTTGTCTTTGTTTTTTGTTTGGGTTTTTTTTACTATTAGACAATAGACATGAGCTTAATTTGTATATTTAATTCTTGACTGTGTTAATTACTAATTCACACAGAATATTTTCATAATCTTTAAAGTAAAATTCTGAGTGAGTGATTAAAAAATAATAATTTTTGAGAATTGTATAGAAAACTAGACATAAAATGTGCTTTTGTTATACATGCATCCAAACCACCCATGGCCAAAAACGCAACTTTTCAGGAACTATAAACTCACAACTTGATCAAAGTCACTTTTCACTGGATATTTATCAATGACAGAGTGTACCACATAGTTTACCACAGTTGATCCTCATAAAACAAAAAATGAGTCAAATGGAAAACATGTTTTTTTTAATTGTGTCTATTTGCGACAAAGACTTCTCAGTGGGGTGGCAAAGAACTCTGATTTATGAGACTAACTGATTTTCGGGCATTATATAATATAGTTTAATATAACTTCGTCATGTTACAACCAGCTACAGAGAGTGTATTTGAAACAGGGCATTGCACCACTTTGTTGTAAACATATCTGCTATCTGTTAACACAAATGTTTAAATCTGTTTAACTGATATTGTCAGGAGCTGATAACGTTTCTACAAAGTTAAAAGAGCTTCTTCGTATTTATCTGCCGGAATAAAATTACCTGGAAAGGCACTGGATCAGTGGGCTGCTGTGCTTCACTGTTCTTTCGGTATACACCTGTGCTAATGTCGAGGTTTGTTAAAATTTACTGCGAAGATAAATAAATAAATAAAAAACACGCACACCTTGTGTTTGAGAAAAGCACCAGTGATCTTCCACAAAAGCCTGGATGCCCCAACCTTCCTCCCCCGCAGTTCCTGTCGTTCTTATCTGCCGTGTCTCACCCAGAAGACTCCCAAGACGTCTTCCCATGTAGATTTATGGGCTTAAGGCACGCTGGCAGCCGCCGAGCTCGCTGTCTGAGCAAGATCCTCTCTGGAAGATTTCATAATGGAAAAAGATGGTGGAGCAGACAAACAAAGCAAATAGATTATTTTGGCCTTGTTTGGATAGAGAGCAGGTTTGTTTGCTTTTGTAACCCTCCAGCTTTCAAAATAAATCAGGAGAACACATACAGATCAGGGTAAAAGACACTGGATATGAGAAAATGAAGCCCACCAAGAAAAAAAATTTGGCTGCGTTGGGAATCTTTGAACTGCTCCGCTTTTTGTTGGTGTTATGAGCCAGGATGGTCAGTGAGGGAAGGCTGCACCTCTCAGCCTCTTCATCCCTCCCTCGCGCTGAAGTGATATTTCTGTCCTGACCGGGACTAGGGTGTGCATGTCCGTGCGTGCGTGTGCATGAGTGACACCACTGCAATGAAGGTGTTTAACTTGGAAGGGAAGATTGATCAAAAGGCCCCCACAGCTGAGAGCACCTTAGCTTTTAATGAAGTTTCCCTTTAATTTAATCTAAAAAGAGGGCTGGGGGGGGGGCTGGCTCGCTGGTAGAACAAGAGGGAGGCAGGAGTCTGTCTTGCTTAGGTTCCCACAGAGCCACCTCATAAAAGTGACACGCTTTCTGATGAATATGAGCGTCAGTGGGCACTCCGGGCCCTGGGTGGGCTCTCACATCTGCGCTGGATGAGCGATTCTCGAACAAACCGTGACAAAATTACAGCCGAATGAAATGGAGAACAGGTCGTTTAGAGCAAGCAGATGCAATAAGCTCAACCTGATGATCCGAGCTGGATGCAGCGGAGGGAGAAGTTAGTAGTATGTTGGATAAAGTCATTGTTGTAGCTTAGTAAAACAGAATCTGCATACAGTTGTACATGTTGTAATTATATACTATTAAACTTAATTTTCCTAGAAACCTAATAACTTGAGAATGTCAGTAAACTCGTCATGTTGCAGGAGATTATTTCAACTACTAACATCATTTTTTTGTTTTTTTTTCCCATGTGAATTGACTTCATAAATAAACATAATATAATTTGAACATTAATTTATTTAAACATAAAATAACTTAATAATGCAGTAGCAATTATAAAGTACCCTTAACTGTTTGTAACTAGACTTACATGTTAGATGTGCTTACTTTTTCTGCATAAGCCACAGAGATACTTTCATTAAAGTAAATTTTATATTATAATTATGAAATGTTTTAAAATGGAATAAACATATAAAAAGGATTTTATATCTAAAACAATTAGGAATTCCACTTTCAAAATCATTGCAGAATAAGTTTGTCTTACGACGATTTAACATTACTGCCAACTTTCTTGTAAAAAGAAGAATATTTAAATCTAGATTTATGTGACAAAATCAACATTTACTTTTAAATATATCTTTATATATGCAAATATATATTTAAATCTACATTCACATTTAAATATACCTTTATATATGTAAATATATATTTAAATATGCATTTAGCTATATTTGATATATCTTTATATGCAAATATATTTAAATATGCATGTAAATGTATCTAACTAATTTGAATTAGTTAAAGAAAAAATTAAAGGTTTTGCTTTAGTTTTCACAGAGACCAGTGCATTTGAACTCTTTATTATTTAGTTTTTATTTAAACTCAGTTTCAGAGACAAGAAAATAACTTGGCTAACTTAAAAATATAGTTAGCATTTTAAATGATAAGATGATCAATTATTTAGACTATTGCTTTTAAATGGAAAAAGGGAATAGTACATTGTCTCTGTTCTCTTTTCTGTTAAAAGGTTATAAAAGTTGAAAAATAAGAATCTTCTTAGGAGTCAAATTAATTCTCCATATCTAAGACAATTTCTACATTACACATCTACATAAGATCATATTTGAAAATGTTTAGTTCTTTGTTCTTTACGTTGATTGTTACACTAGATTATATACTATGTCTCGCAAAGGTCTTCATACTCCTGAGTATAGAGGTAATTGGTTGCCAATACAGGTTTGTCATATTGAATCTCAATAAGATGTATTGATGTATGAATATTTTTGCAATTCACTATGTTACCTTCCTTAAACAAGTAGAAACTGTACAGAAATAATACTGAAGAGAAACATAAAATACCTAAATACTTCAAACTAATCTGCCCTAAACTTTTTACACTTACTGAGAATTAAATCTATACCAAGAAAATTTCCTGCTTGATCATTAGTTGGCCTTTATCTCAGCATGCAGACCTAATTTGTCTGCTTTGTATTTGGGCCTCCACTGATGTTTTCTGTTTTTTTTCCCCCTGCTCAGTTCTGTCTCATTAAGTTTCCTTCTCCACCATCACGCTCAATTTCATTTGGCCCCGGTGCCACCTCTGCAGTTACTGTACAGCTACGGTTTTGGTTGGAGCAAGCTGCTGTGTTATGCTCCGCTATGGGGTTACATGATGAAGCTGGCCTCTGATCCGCACTCGCGCTGACTCAGCCATAAACATGCTGTTTACTTGAGTAATTCGTTTTACCGAGGAAACAAAAGGAATGCAAAGATTTCCCTGTTTAAATTTTCCCCTGATTCTCACAACTGCAAAGTTCTGAAGTGGTTCTTTTTTTTCTTTTTTTTATAGCCGTCAGTGAGGAATGCTGGCATTGGACACCGCAGTAAACTCTCTCACGGCAATGGCTTTATTGAATAGATTATAGAAGTCTAGGTGTTTTTAGTTTGTTTGTGTGCGCATTTGAAAATAACAGAGGTCTGTATTATGTTTTTGTTTTTTTGTTACATCTGTTTTATGGTTTGTTTTGATGAGTGCACAGATGGCTAAATCTCGTAGCTTGATTTGTGCAAGCTTTGACATGATGACCCAGGGTCAGGAGAGGAGCTGACAGACCAGAGATCCTGTTCGTCATGGCAGGGCAGGCCAGCTGCAACGAAGCTACCTGTGACGGTCATCTGTTTGGTCAAACCAAATATCTCAGAGCTGTCGTTCTTCTATCTTTGTGCGCAGGATGATGTACGGCGTAGCCCTGACAAAATAATGAAAACGTAAAGCAGGCTCCTGCAGAAATTTCCGTATTAGATTAGCTTTTCAAATAGCCACCTAGCATCTGGAGATCAAGGCCTCTATCTGAGTGTCAGAGCGACAGAAAGCATCCTTTGAATGATTGCCCTCTTTAATCATGCCGCTGGACAGGCGATGCTTGAAAATCTCTTTCATGTTTTGGTCTGTAGAGAGAATCTGATACAGAACACAACTTTCCGTGCCTCATGTGATGCTGAGGGCCTTGTGAGGACCTCAGATACAGTTACATTTGGCTTAATATTTGAAGCAGAGCCTATTGGTCTTGAGCATTTTTGTGCTTCTCTGTCTCACTCAAGTTATTGCCTGACAGTTGGTATGCTTTTAAAGCATTGCATTGATTTTGCTTTTATGTTTTTACCTTCTCTGGTTCTTTAACATCTTACTCCCTGAAGGCAGCGGCAGCCAATGCAATAATAGAGTTAACTCTTCCATCTCTCATTTGTGGTCTTGGCAGGGTAGAAATACTCTTTCAATCTCTTTTCCCCTGTGTTTTCTCCCTTTTTTGAAAAATCATTCATGAATTCTTGTTGTGCTTACAGTAGTATCTACTCTTTCAAAGCTCTGATGTGGAAAATCTGGTTTTAGCACATACTAACCCCTTTGACAGACTCTGAATGTCTGTGACAAGCTCTGGCCATGTGTCTGAGCTATAAATAATCTGTTGAATCTAAAATAAACTTACATTTGAAACATTTCTTGATGTATTGCCAAATCTCCTAGATGAAATCAGTCAAAATATGACCTCCAGCAACGCAGGACGCATCAGGATCTTAGACCTGATCCAAGAATGATGTCAGTATCAGATCTTATACCAATATTGTATCAACTTAGGTTAATCTCTAGCACCTCCTCTACTCATGACATGACAGATTTAGGCTCACACATGTAAATGTAGTCATGCTCCATTCCAACACAATTGAGAAAAAGCTTTCCCTCAAGCATAAAAAATCAAACATTTTGTCACTAAAAATAATAAATCAAGCATTCATTTTTTATGAGATACAGTATGTGCATGAGTGAGTGGAGTCAATATCACACAGATCTGCAGCAACAAAAAACATATTTTAAAACATCAACAACATGATTAAAGAGCTGACATTTTAAGCTGTCTTTAGCATATTTTCTTAGCAATTAGCATGCTTAACTTCTTACAGATATCTGTAGTTAGAGTAATACCTTAATTGTAATATTTCCAAAATTTGCCAATGTTTCCCAATCCAGAATGTTCCACCACAAATCAAATCTGACTTCTCAAGTGCATACAATGTAACAAATTGAACAATTTGCTGTTATACCGTACAGTCATTTTCCTCTTTTATGCTGAAGCTTATTTCCTGTTGTGAATAAACAGCTAAAGAAAACTTTGATAAAAAAAAAAAGCTTTCCGTTTTAGAAGCTTTTAAAACTTTTTCTGCTTTCTCTGACTTTATTTTTGAAGCACCTGACGCAAAGATCTTTTTTTCTCTTGGTAACAACCTCCACACCAAAGAGTGTTGCAATAAGCACAATCTGGTTGTGTTGGTCTTTGCGAATTTGCTGATCAATTTTTGTTTTGTTTGTTTTGACCAATGTAAAGTCACCCATTACCAGTCACTGTTCCATTTATTGTTGGGAAATCATGGGGTGCTTAACACAGAGTACATCAGAGATCAAACCTCTGCTTTGTTTCCTCCTGCAGTTTCCAGGACGTGGTGAATTATTTTGGTATAAAGCCAAAGGCCGGTGACAAAGAAGTCACCCCGAATTACGTCTTCATGCTCTGGTACGAGTTCTGCAACGACTTCAAGAACTCCTGGATACGACAAAGCAAAACCATCTCCAAGGAGAGGTGAGTTTGATTTTTGTTGGATTTTTTTTTTTAACCACTCACTTCCTGTGTGGTAAAAATGAGTGGCTTGAGGAGCAAGCGATGCAGGAATTTTTCTCTGAAAGATCAAATGAATTGACAAATTTAAAAAGTTTCTCTCCTCTAAAATATCAAATTGAAATTACTCAGGTATTTCTTAGAATGTGAATGGTGATATGCACACTGATGCATCTATAATTTATTGCACCTGCCATCGTAGATCTTCAGCTCATCTCAAATTAGCACAAAGCGATTGCAATTAAAGCAAAGAGGGAAGCCATCAAAGAGGAGGCAGATGGGAGTAACTAAAGCCTTAGTCCTCTTTCTTGAAGACCGGGGTCTAAATTTATGATCTCTCCTCTGACCCGAGGCGTCATTTTGGGGGTTGGAGGTGAGAAGGGGGCATTCCATGGACAGACGGGAGACCCTCCTGGCTGCCGCCTGGCTTTACTGGCCCGTGGCCTTCAAAAAAGCTGCGCATCGAGGGAGAGACTGATGAACATGGTGACAATCCTGGGCGTCTAGCCTGAAGGCGCACAGACCCTTTGTGAGCAGAGACAACTTGCAGCTTTTAAAGGGAAGCAGAGAATAAACACCGTCTAAACAGACTTTCAGGCTGTGGTTATAGGTTGAATCCTCCTCATTCCCAGTGACATCAAGGAGATTTTCATTACCCCCCCCCCTCATGGATCCATGTGCTCCATCTTATTTGCTATCATGTATCACATTACTCACAGCTGATTGTGCTTATGGACAATTAACTTTATTTTAAATACTGTTTGCACAGTCATAAAAAACCAAAGGGTTTTTTAAAGGCATCCTCATTATTTATGTCATTCTCAACAGCTTCTCACTTAAACAGGCTTTCACTGACCGCAAACTCAGAACAGGATCTGTAAAGCAGGCTTAGTCCTCAGGCATTTACCTGCATTGTGTTGCAAAGGTATTCCCACTGGTTAAACCTTTTCCAATTGTGTTGCTGTAAAAAATTTTAATGTAGAGCTGCTGGGTGACGTGAAGAACATGTTTTCTTTCTTTGTTGAACACTTTCGATAATTTATCACAATATGGTTTCAAGTCAAAAATAGTTTCTCTTTCAATACAGAGTGAAATAATAAACATCAATATTTACTTATATATATTCTTTTTCAACAAATGTACATAAACTTAACTCTGAATTTCCTTAAGAATTTCAGGATGTCATAGATTAATAATGATTAATAATGATATTCTAATGTACGCATCACATTTGCAGTACTTTTTGGAAGTGCAAGTAGGCCACCTGTATGTCTTACTGAGGTTTGGAACCCAGATTTATTGTTGCTTAGTGAACAAAATGTTCTACTTTTATGGTAAATTATCTGTATTGGTATAACACTTTATGTAGTTCAGAGAATCAAGTGGGTTTACACAGATTCATGAAAAAGTGACCTAGTCAAAGTACAAAATATTGTCCAGAGGCTTGTTCAAGGATCAAGCTACTTTGCAAAAAAGACATGGAATTGCTGGATGTGCATGACAAGTATTTTAGATGTAGACAAGTATCTTAAATGTTTATGAAAAACATTTTACTTTTTCCTTCCAGTTCACAGTTATGGTCCACGTTATGTTTGTCACAAACAAAATTAAACTAAAACTCATAGAAGTTTTCCAATTGTGAAAAAGTTAAGGGGAAACATTGTTTTCCAAAGATCATCTTAATGACAAGCTTCTCTTACATATGTCCTGTTTTAATCGAACTAAGAATTTGTAATTGTTGCATTTGTGTGTTTGTTTTTCCAAAGGCTGAAGGAAGCTCAAGAAAACATCAAGAAAATCACAGCGGAAAAAAGAGTGGAAACCAAAAAGATTAATGCCAACAGTCTGGTAAGAAGTAATATTTATTCACCCTCAGTAACGGGGTTCCCTAAAAGCTGCCTCACTCTTGCGTCAACACTGAAATCAATACGCTTAACCTTTATGTTGTTGTTGCCAACAGAAAGAGAGGTTACGGCAGAAGGAAGCCAACTGAAGGACATGATGAGTAGCAAAGGCAGAAGAAGCAAGGTTGCAGCGAGGAAGCGTGCAGGCTCCACCCATTTTACCTTTACCACCTGCCTCAAATCTGAGCAGATTTACTGTTGTATCTTTGCTCCACTAGCAGGGCCTCCACCCCATCCTTTACACGCCTTCCTACCTCCATGTTGAGCTTTTTTTTTTTTTTTGCTCAACTCCTGCAGTGGGTATCCACAGGCAGCACCGGTGAAGTGATGGGAGTATTGAAGGCCAAAGGTTGACCTCATTCATCCGGTATGCCACGACCTCTGATTGCCCAGCTTGGGATAGGTCTCTGGGGTTCACTGGGATTCTCAGCAAGCTTCACAAGCTTCCTCCTGGACCTACAGAAGGTGGGGATTGTCATTTTTCTAAATTTCACCTGACAGCTTACAGGAGAAACTGAAAATGCTCTGACAAATTCACAGTTTTTAAGCCTCTGGCGGTGTTGTAGGAACACATGCTGCTTCCTGTCTCTTGTCTTCTTAGACGAAAATCCCTGTTGACAAAACAGATCTTTCAACAGCGTCTTTTGCAGTATGTAATGTCTTTGATTCACTCTGCCTCATTAAAAAAAAAAAAAAAACTTTTGCCAGCGCGTCATGTTGTAGGATCTCCAGAGACCGTACATATTTTTAAGCAATATGATGAACGATCTACATTTTTCGGGTGCGCAGATTGCCGTGAAGAAGTTGCGCACAAACGGTTTGCTTTTGTTGTGTGTTGCGCTGCACCAGACTGAGCTCCACCGGGTGATGGCCAGAGGCGAACAGCAGCTGGCAGCGAGTCTGGCACGGAGCTTTGGCCTCCTAAAACAACACAAACTCATAAAAACACCAGAAGAACTCAACATCACCTGGCTCTACGCTCACTTGTGACATAAAAAAATTAAAAAATAAATGATCTATATTTCACTGTGCTCTGCACAGTTTTATGCACTTTCTCGCTTGCAGTAGCTGTACGCTGTAGCACCACCCTGTTATGATGCCTGTGTGCATTTTGTTCAGCCTGCTTGCACTCCTTTCTTTTGCACCTCTGTTACTATGCAAAAACATAGGATTATAATTTTAATGCCATTATGAAGTCTTGTTAGAATAGAAACTATATTTTAAAAATTGAGTATTAAAAATTAGTTGTATGTACAGATATCTTGTAACCTTTTGTCCATAAAGCAAAGTCTATTTATGTAAAGAAAAACCATTATTTCACGTAAAACAAAAGAAAACATCAGATTTATTACTTTTGACAGTTTGTCTTCTCATTGTAACTTTGAGTTAAACGTTTCTTGACAAATTAGAAAAAATATATATTTTCACATGGATGCTAGTTGTAAGTTGTGCATATTTGAAAAAAGAAAGTAAACTGAGCTGCCTTTTATGCTTAGCTTTGTGCTGCTAGGACTGTTTTGAAGACAGAACATGAGCTGTGATACCTCAGACGGACTTCCATTAATAGGATTCCCTGTTTGCCCTCTGTACTTTCTTTTACAGGTGTCTTTTATTTGTATGGAAAATCTAAAGCCTTTAACAGTCTCGCATTTCTTCAAGTGGCCAGGAAAAGATAAATTAGCAGATGCTATATCAATTTGTCGTCAGGAGTTCCTTATGTAGGTGTGTCACCATTTTATAGAATTGTTTTAAATTTCAAAGATATACTTGTAATGCCAAGTGAAACAGTTTGGGTATGGATGTGTACTAATTGTTGAATTTTAAAGGCCTGTACTGTGTAGATCTCGATTTGTTACAAGGGTTTGGCCATTCTTAAAACTGCTGAGCAGTCAAATAAATTGTGAGTCAGAATAAAGTCTGGCAGTAGAGCATTGTTTTTGACATTTAAAATGGCTCCTTGGAATCTGAAATAAAAAAAAAGAAGGTTTCTTTTTTTTCCCATAACTATATTTTTGAAGCACAAACCATTTGTATGAGGTCTTAATACGGTACAATAAAAAAATTATTTTCTTCTGTTTTAGTTTTGGATCCTTTGAGGACAGCACAACATCATACAATATCAAATACAATATCAGCATATGCATAATTAATTTCTCAAAGGAATGCATTTTTTGTTACTCATTATTTTTTAAGGAAATGAGTAACAAATTTATAATTCATACATCAATAAGATAGTATCTAAATGCAGTAGATGCCCAAGATGTAAAAATTAACACACAGTGGTTAAAGTATTGGACAGATTTGTGGAAAATGTTGCAATATTTTAGAAACTCAACATTGCATCAAAGCACAAATCATCTCAAATACATTTAAAAATGTAAATAACGTGATCCTTGTGTTGAATTTGACAATAAGTGTGGTTAACAGATTTAGACAAATAACTCAAAAGAAATTGTGGATGTTTTGTAGAAATAAACTTTTGTCTTGATTGCATGAAGCAATTAAAAATACAGTTTGTTAAATTTAAGCTTTTTAAAATATATGAATGCAATCTTCATTTGTAAAATTTAATAACCTACTTTTTGGTGCAGAAAGCTAATTTAAACCAGTAACTTTCATAAAAGTGACAAAGTTGGATTTTAGAAAAATAACTTTGCATCATCTGCTTAAACCACTGGAAACGTGCATAGTTAAAATACCAAAACTGATTGTCAGTTACAAGAATTACAATGAGTTACAAATAATATGCAAGCTAGAACAGCATTTGTTTATTTAGTTTTAATAGATAATTTAATCAAACGGAATAAACAAACTGGTTAAATCAAAACGACTTTACATCTACATTTAAAACTATTTAGTCTCAATACTAAGCAAATACTGTTTTTATATATATATAAAAATGAGTCTGCTTTACTTTGAAGACTTTTTAAATAGACTCCAGACATAAAAATGAAATATTTTACCAGTAAAGCTTCGAAATTCACAGAAATCAGTTAGGTTAACCTCAAAAGATTCTTGAAATGTCGAAATAAAAAAAATATCACATTGTCATTACAAATATCCATTCATCAAACTCCACACAGTGGATACATCCAGTTCTACAAACACTATGCGTTAAATACAGGATTGGTTTGAGGAGAAAACAGTGATTTGAAAATTGCAACATGATTTTTGGAGTCCTGTCTCATAAGGAAGCCGTGCGTAGAAAAATTAAAAATAAAAGTAAACTGTGCCCGTTTGGAGTTAGCGTTTCCGTGCAGGTTTTTTTTTTTTTTAACAAGGAGTAAAACGTCTCTGCTCAATGTTGTGTGTCAGTTTTTTTTTCTTTCTTTCTTTTCTGGTTGTGCAAGAGGGAGAAACGTCCGTGTTCATCTCCAGATGGAGACAGGCGCTCGCTTTCTCTCCCAACACCGTCTGCGGATTATCGCAGCGTGTCTGTTCAGTCCAGGTCTATGGAGATGCAGCGGCACTGCTTGACGCGCTGGATGCGCTTCTTCTTGGTGGGAGGCTGCTGGTCCGGACAGTTCAGGGTAAAAGTCATGGTGGTGAACCGCTTCGGTTTGCAAAACGAGCAGGACTGGAAGGCGCCCTCCTCCCTGCGGATGTGCCTGGGGATGTAAAAGGAGTTGCACTGTCCGTAGCAGAAGCGGTTGATGATGGTGCGGCTGACGCAGCCCTCCTCGTGGATCGTCTGCTTGAGAGGCTGCGTTTTGCACCAGTCCCGTTTCAAATACTGGCGCTCAGTCACATGCAGAGCCTCCTGGCTGGACTCCAGCACCTCGTCGGCTGGTGAGGTTGAGCCCGGCCTCTGGCGGGACCTGGATCCCGACTGTGGGGGCTGCGGTTGCTGCTCCGATTCGTTTGGGTTATTTTTGTCAGGATGAGGAATGGCCCCTTGCGAGGCTCGGTTTCTTTTTGAATCCGCGGGAGATGACAGCAGTCCGATGATGAAAACCATACTGCATAGAGTGTGCGCGGAAACGGCCATCCCTAGAGAGGATAAAAAATATATATACAGTAATAATCACGTTTTTTACCTTTGGGAGAGTTTCGCACAAACCTCAAGGTTTTTACGCAGCGTAAATACGCACGGATAGAACTTTTTCTGTTTGAAAGTGCGTAAGAATAATCTGGCACATCTGTTGAATTACCCAACCTAAATGTAAAACCCTGACCCGTTATCAGTCCAAGTATTCAGCAAACGTCTTCTAATCTAAATGGTAGAGGTAGACGATAGTGGCATACCTAGGCGGTTCTCCAAATTCGTCAAGAGGGATGATGCGATCCTGTGAGCCGTTCGCCTTTCTTGCACCTACAGTGGTCGACTGGACTCTGATGGGACTCTGGATAACCGGGAGACAACGCGCTCCATAGACGGGGGCCAACGAGGGGGTTTAATACAAATTGCTTCAGCGCCGGACTGTCTCCCTTTTAAATGTCTGCCAGCTGAGATGTGCACAACAGTTATTGGCTAAGCGAGATGTGAAGAAAATTAAGTCAATCCGCCCCCTCAACACTTCCCTGAACCCGCTTCAAGAGAGCAGGCAGCCGAGGGGTACCGAGGACAGGCAGGGAGGAGGATGAAGAGGAGGAGCAGAAATAAAGTATGCTGGAGTGGAAAAAGTAAAAGGGGTCTTGTTTTGATAAACCATTATTGTGACATGCAGTAGGTTCCTATACTTGGTCATCAGGCCTATTATTTCAACACACCTGTAATTATATAGCTGAAAATCCCTAAATTCCTAAAGATTTTTTTTTCTAGAGTCCTTAAATGGTGCAAAACGACTGAGGTTGAATGATGTAGTCATCGTTATGAGTATGTGTATTCTTACAACTTCAATCTTGCTTAGTAAGTTATGTATTTCTAATTAGAATTAAATCAAATTATTAGTGCCATCTTCTAGGGTTGTTCTGTAACTATTACAATAAGGGTCAAACCATTTGTCAAAACCTGATTATAAATACAAATGGAACCAACATTTTAACACTAAATCAGAAACTAGTGTAAATAAAAAAAATATTTTCACATATGTGGAAAATTATTAAATAGACTCATGTAATTTAGTCACTGTAAGTTTAAAGATTTCATGTTGAATCAAGGCAACAAGTGAGCTAGACTGTTAAGTTTAGTCAAGTAGCCTAATATTTAGATTTGTGTCCTAGATAACCATATAGTCCATAGTTGGAGGCAGATCCTATTCTGTTCTCTAGAAGATTGGAGCTTGTTAAAAAAAAAGGCCAATGACATCAACAATTCTCAAACAGTGATGAAATTACAGCTGGTGTTGGACTTTTTTGAGGCTAATTATTTGCAAGGTGGTACAGTGTTTCTTTATAATTGTCAAATCCAAATGGCCATTCTTGATTTTATTGTTTTTACAGTGGTCAGGCTTTAAACACAGAAATATGCAAGGAAATTAAGAAATAATGGAAAGACTGGAGCGCAGGGACTTCAGGAAAGAACGAGGGATGGAATGAAAGAATGACTGAAAAAGAATATTTAAGCAAAGATTCAAAAGGATGGGGGGATGGATGGAGTAGGGAAGAAAAGAATGAAGAGAGGACAAGTCAATACAGCATCTAGATGGTATGACAGGGAATTAAATAGGCAATAAAGTCTGGAAATACAAATATTTCTCACTCTTACGCTAATACTTATCCAGCCCTGGAAAATATTTAATTAAATCTGATGCTTTTCCAAACTGTGTAGGAACCCTGTAATTAGATGTGCTATAAATAGCAGACAACAGTGAACCAGGAAAAATGTGCTGATTGCTGTTTCACCTATGTAGGAAAACCAAACTTTTTGGGAATGTCAAAATAATTGTAAACATGTTCAAAGTGTAAAACACAGTTGCTAATTTCTTTTTTTTTTTTTTTACTTTAAAACAGTTCCAGCTCCAGAGTAAACTACTGGTGTGTAAAATATCCATGGAAGCCACATTAGATTTTGAGGTTTGGTGAGAAATCCCTCTTGGACTGTATCATTCAACCAATCATGCAGATCCAATGAATGGAGATCTTTTAGTTCACATCAAATTTAATGGTGGTTCAGTTTCACTGTACAAAACCAGTTGGGGTGATATGATCTGTGAACAGGCTGCTATTAATACCAGATAATGCTTCGCTCTACTTTTTTCACACCTTGCAAGCATTCATTGAAAAAGGTTTGTACACTACATCTGCTGCACTGAAGTGCAGCACATTTAGCTTAAATATAACTATATAAAAAACTTACAATATTTAGTTATGTAATGCTAATCAACTTGCTTTCATCCCTTTTTATTTTTGATTAATCTTAACCACGTTTCAGTTCCAAGTTTATAAACCATTGAGGCTGTTTATATGATCATTGACAAGGCTACCAGCCACCAGAATGTAGTCATTCGTAGTTACTTTTAAAACTTAGAAATGCTACCAAAAAGTGGGATATATAGTACTGTGAGTGGTTAATTTAAAGAAAAAAAAGTCTAAAGTTGAAAAAAACTGTTTACTTTACTGGCCAACAGTAAATTTGATATTCAAGGCGGCCATATTTTTTTTTTAGGTCAGGATTAGTGAGAACCCTCTGTCTTTCCAAAGCTTTGACTTCTATGGGCCGCTCCAACTTGATGTGAAAATGAAGCATACAATAAACTACATCCTTCACCCAGTTACTGAGTGAGTTTTCTTTTTTGTTTACATTACCCAACCTGGAAACATCCATGCCCTTCTGTAATACTGCTTTCAAGACTAATGTTGCTGATACTTCAAACACACAGCATGTCCAATTCTCACCATGCAGTTCAAATCTGATTTTCACAACCTGGCAACCATAAGAATTTCCTTCCCATATTTGTATGCCTGCATTTGTAAATCATTTAGTGCAGTTGATTTTTTTAAGTGTGCATTTTCACAGAGAAGAAAAGCTAGTGCAACATCCCTCATCATAAAAACCCTTCATGCTTTATTAATCCAAACTAAACACACAAAGTGTTCTCCCATCACTGCAGCAACAGAAACTACCAGGAGACGATCCAAGTCTGATCCATCATGTTAAACACGAAAGGTATGCAAGCTTCTGTTAGACAGTGCAAAATAAATCTCTACAATCTTGTCAGATTAAAATGTAATGCGTCAGATATGATTAAAATATTTTATAAAGCTCTTGATGCTTTATTTCAACTGCTCAGAATGTTGATATTACAGAGTCGGAGAGAAACGTTTACGTTCTAACAAATCCTAGACTTCTCGTGACCCGAAAAGCATTTATCAAGACCTGAGAATATTTTAATAAATCTAAATAAAACCGCTACAAAGAGTCTCTAAATCAGGATGATACAGTTCGAATTGAGGCATGGATATTACAAGTGGAGAACTAGCTACAGGACGCCCCCTTGTGGTTGCATATTCACTTGATCCAATCACAAGAGGGATAAAGATTTCACTGCCAAATTCACAAAAGTATGAAGCTGTTTTTATTTGTCTGGAGCATTTCACGGTGCTGACAAAAAGAAAAGCAAAGCTAAAAAAAAAATAAAAAAATACTAAAATAAAAATTGACCATAGCATAGATTTGTAAACACTGTAAGGCTTTTCATCCCTCTATAAATTCATCAAAACAAGGGTTTCTTTCTTTCAATGACAAGACAGTAAGAAAAAGACATATTCAGCTATTTCTTTAGCTCCTTAAGAAACGAAGAGATCTCTCAAGGTTTTTAAATAAAAGCGTAACACCCATATCTCCATTCACACCGCCAGCTACCAACATTTCACATAATCTACCCTGCACTTTGTGATCTAAACGCTCAACATGCAACCAGAGTGATATGTCAAAATTTAACTTAAGGCACCTGAACGTCTCCCAATAGGCTCGTAAAACAACACAAACCTGCTGCAGCCAACATAAATAAGAGCACAAGGTAAACATGTCGAAATGTTTAATGTCTTGGGGTAAAGAAACCCTCACAGCAAAACAAAAAGAAAAAGGCAGTCTCCTACAGGTCAACAGGTTTTGTAGCAGACAGAAGTTGGCCATGGTTCAGAGGGTTTCTCGGAGAACCTCTGTAATGGCTCATGTTCTCCGCTGCAACCTGCTGCATAATGATCGGTTTCTGGGCCGCTGATGGATCAGACTCCACTTTGGGTTTCGGTTGAACTTTGTTGGTCATGTCGCCCAAGGCGCAGGGCTTGAGTTTTCGGGGCAAGGTGCTGAGTCTTTTCGGCGGGACAGGAGGGGGTTTCTTTGCGGGAGCCGTGCTGTTGGAGCGCCCTACTTGTGGCCGGAGCTGCGGATGAGGCGAGAGGCCGCTCTCCAGACTCACAGCCTTCGTCACATGACCAGCCTGGCCAGCAGTGAGCTCTGGAAGCTTACCGGGTTTCCTGCTCTCCCCTGTCAGAGAGTTTATCCTGCGTACCGTCAGTCGCACGGGGGTGCGCTGGAACTTCATGGGAGATCTTATTTGCTTGTTCTTTGAGCTTGAAGGAGAGTAAAGGGTGAGCTTGTTGAAGTGTTGAATGTGATCTAGAACCCGACGCTTTTGGGTCTGCCGGCCGTCTGGTGAGAGGGCCGGCTGGTGTTTGACTTTAGCTCCACTCTCCGGGGAAACATTTACCCCCTCATATGATTTGCTTTTTAAGGTTTCAGCTCTGTTTGGCATATTGGGTTCATCATCGAGTGCAACACCCGGCTTGTATGGAGTGGATTGGAGCCCGGAAGAGACGGAGAGCGTGAAATGAGCAGGACTCTGCATGTCCAACGCGTCAATAAGCCTGCTGCAGTTCATCTGCGGTGGAACGCTCTCAACTGACCCCAACGTGGAATTGCTACAGCGACCAAAGGAAGGAGATAAACCTTTGTTGACTCCTGGACTACAGTGTGGACTAGACTCAAACAGACCACTATCAATATGCAAAGGAGTGAGCGCTTCAAAATTAAATCGACCAAATGTGACATTTTGTTCATCAGCCTGAACTGGTGGGTAGAAGGTTTCAACTTCAAAGGCTGAGGTTGGAGTAGCAGGAACAGTTGCTGATAATTTAATCCCACTTTCTCTAACTGAGCTGCAGATGCCCCGTTGGGAAGCCGGGAGGTCACGCTCCGGGTCTCTGACGTCATTCTGGGCATTTACAGCTGGATCATTTTGTCTCAGTGGTTCAGCGACGAAGGACATGATCTCCAGGCTCTCTGAGCTGGAAGCGCAGCACAGCTTCTTGGGAAGAATGTTTGCTGGTGACAGCTTGGAAGAAACGATGGCTGGCTCAGACATGTAGCTGCCCTTGAGAGCAGTGGTCAATGGAGTGTCTGTGAAAGACCCTCTGTCCAAAGCTAGTGTTCCCACAGGAGTTTCCACAATCCATGAGGTCTGGTGGGCACTCGAATCACACTGGGGGGTCACCAAGTTGTCTTCTGACTTGCTGATGTATTTTGAGCCTGAAAAAGAGAAGTAGAATTAATGGAACGTTACATTTAAAGGACATTTTTAACAACACATTGCATGCTTTCTGGTACTTACTCTTGGATTCAGTTTTTCTGGACAGATTTGAAGGGGTAAAGTCCATCTCCTTGTTGAAAGTGAAACCGGTGGTGCTCTCCTGAGTGGCGAGACGCAAGCCAATGGACCCAGACCCCTTCATCAGCACCACAAAGGAGAAATGAAAGATGAAAAAGCCTGTACAGAGGGTAAAGCTAAAAGCTAGTGTTTTGTTAAAAAGACCCAAAAGAGGTTGCCCAAGTTAAACATAATGTTAGAAAATAGCAGGTTTTAGGGTTAGCTCTTCAGAGGAGACAGAAATCACAGATATCTGAATCAATTTGATTGGCTTTTTATTATTGTAAGGATCTTAATATACATATAACTTTGCAACAATAGAATTGCACATAATATACAGCTCACCTAGAAAACTCAAACAATTTTGAGTATTTTCTCCCCTACTCCATTTTTAAAAATCCCAGCAATATTTTTATTTAAATCACAACTAAAAGTCACATTTGGCCGTTGCATAAGTTCATAATGGCTGTGACCAGATTTATTCCAAGGAATGCCAGGAAACGATAAGAAACCAGACACAAAGTAAAAATTATACACTGGTATTTTGTTGATATTAAAACCATAAATTTGAAGAACTATGCAATAGTGAGGAGAACATGAAAAGCAGAAAACCAATATGAAGCAGCATCAATAACGCTATTCACCCACTGTGAATGTTATAGAAGATGCTACATATACTTTTTTTCTACAAGTTAATGTTCAGAACATTTCAATAAGGTGCTAGCTGTAAAGCGCAGTGCAGAGAATATGTGAAACATAATTTTACAGTAATTTCACTGGGGCTGTAAAATTTTATTTTTTAAAAAATAGGTAAGTGAGGGACACAAGACATGGCTATTTTGTGTAATTGGTCAAAATGTTTTCAATAAAATTTGTAAATGCTAGAGTTCTAGTGGAGCGCCACACTTACAGAGTCTTTGTTGCTCTTCCCCAGACTGAAACGCTGGCGCAGAGATTTGAGTGGCGCTTCTTTTTTGGTGACTTTAGGAGAAAAGCAGCCAGCTCTTCCAGATTCAACCCTGAGAGGGAAACAGATTGAAATATCTGTGAGGAACATAAACAGGCGCTTAAATACAGAGACAAGAAAAACAGATTAAATCAATTTCCTGTTTATTCACTGCAGTCAAATGTAATTGATACAGTTATTAAGTAGAATTTTACAGAAACTTATGATCTGCTTACCGAAAGAAATATGCAAGATATTTAACAAAAAAAAAACAGCAGTAATGAACTTACAGTGAGAGAGAAATAGTTGCGGTAGGATAAATGGTAAAAGACAATTTGGATTTGATTTGTGAAAATCTGGAAACTCAAGATGGATGATTTAGGATTATTCTCTTATTCAGTAGTACATGCGCATTAGAGTTCAGCTGTGATAAAATAAAAAAAACAGACCTATAACCACTGCTACATCCAGACACATGTTTCCTACACAGAAAGAGATCAAACGGATGCGAGTTTTTTGTAATTTATTGATAAATATATATACGGCACAGTTTGAACACAAGTGGTCTTCTTTTTATATTTATTTTCCCCAGTAGAGGAAGGTGGGGGGGAGGGGGCACTAAAACAACAACTACAAAATATTTTTTTTCAACATAAGGATGCAGACAAAAGAAACAGTTTTGTTACCTACCTGTTGACAATATGCCGGTGGCTAAATCGTTTACTCTTCCTTCTTGCAGAGGTAGACGGTTGCCTTTTCGTCCTCCCTGCTGGTGAGAAGGTATTTTGGGACGAATCCAGAAGACCTGAAGCACTGCAGGCTGGAAAAACATGCGAGAAACATTTAATCTCAACTACAACCAACAGGTGCAGCTGTAGAGTTGGACGAGCTTTCAACAGTACCTGAACCAGGAGTGGAAGTCCCGATAAACAAAGAGCTGGGGAGAAGTTCAAACCCAAGGTTCTTTTTGATAGATCTACGCTTCTTGTTTGAAAATCCAAATGAGTTACGAGGTTCCAGTGGAAGTTTTCTCTTTGACGACGGCGTTGCTATCACAGGTGTTGTAGAAGAAAACACTGGAAAACATGGCACATTTAAGATAAAGATGTCTTCAGATAAGAAGTTGCTGCAATAATAAAAAACACTAAATTATTTTGAACCAAAGCAAAGATAATCAGCCAGCAGACATTTGTAGGCAATTATATGTAAATAACATGAGCAGGCAAAAAAAAGTAAAGCCAGCAAGCCAGGCATTTCCAAAATTTTCAGATGATGGGTGCTACAGAAGCTGATCTGAAATAAGATTTTTATGAAAAAAAATAAATAATAAAACAGAGCATTATATTTCATGAGGAAAAAAATCCAAAACATTAATTCCAGGTTCAAGAAGATGAAGGTTGCAATCTGATTTACACAGGAGATAGATTATTTCAGCATCTTCATGCTTTCTGATGCAAATCTCATCTCGTGTGACACAACTGTACCTACCATGACCTTCTGGCTGGCTGATATTTGTGGGAGTTCTATTAGTTTTTATCTTAGTCAGTGCACCACAGACCATATCTGAAACATGAGACAAACCTGGCCAAATAAACAGGATTTTCTTAGGAAAACATTGGCAGCTTTACACAAAATGTTCAACATTAACAGTTCTTCTGACTCAGATCTCCAGAGGCTTTAGCCCATTTAAGGTGCTGAAAGTTATGAAGTGTATTTATGAATTAAAGGCACTTATTGATGCCTGGATGCACAAATGAATGAAGAAACAGGTGGATAGATAAGGAATGAAAATGAGTGGATAGTTGAACAGACACCAGAACTGTGGACGGGGACAATAGGATGCATACCTACATGGATTGACAAACAAATGGACAGGCAGCAAATTAAAGCATAGACAAATGGGCGGAAACAAAAGAATGGGAAGATGGACAAAAGAACTGAGGGACAAACAAGAGGACAGATGGCTGAGAGACAAAAGGATCGACTGAAAGATAAATGGATGGATTCATAGAACTTTTAGATGATGTGATATGGACTAAAGTCTGAAAAATATATATGTATTTTTCTAGATCCATTTCCTTTTTATCATAATTATACAGAAGCACAAAATATAAAAATCAAATATAATTTTCCAGAATTTCCTAGACAAGAATCCTATTAACTCTCAATTATGGTCAACTAGAGTACAAAGCTACATTTCAGTTGTCGGTTTCCCTGAGTATTTCAAGTTCTCATTTAAAGATGCCCATAATACAACTTTAACCGAAGGGTTTTACCTCCAAAGCTGCGTCTGTTTTTCTTCTTTATCCCTGAGTTTAAGTTCACCTCTTCTAGTTCTTCCTGAGAGGGCGATCGAGCCCCTGGCTCGCAACCCATCATGGCAGGAACTTTCTCTTGAAGAAACTGAGGTAGGACACCTGAAATACATAAGTATTTAATATGAGAAAATAAATTCTAAAGCTAAAACAGGAAGTCCAGGCATAGTGTCTTAAGTCATACCAAAGTTTTGGGCATTCTCTATAAAGCAGTGCACAATGGCTGCCTGTAATTTAAGCCGCTTCTCCGTGTTGACGTTCATCTTCTCTTTTCCTTCTCCAGAGTGAAGGAGGTTTGGGGCCAGAATCACAGACAAGTTACCGCTATCCATTTTGTTCTCTGCACTTCTATAATCCGAAAAGGAAATAGAATACATTTATGAATGTCCTTCTCTTCTCAAAATAAAATCTATGCATCAAGACACACAACTTCCACTGAAGATGAGAGGGAAACTGTATAAACAAACTCCAGCTATAAGTAGTTACAATACCTCTGGGATACACTGTGAAGGAAGTCGAAAAAGTGACGCAGTACACAAACGTTTTTGTCTGGCAGCGCACAAGACAGCAGCATGGTGGCAGAGGTCCTCTCCTCCGCAGAGGGCAGCTGCTGGACCTTGAGAAGGGCGTCCTGCAGCTCTGTGGGCAGAATGGGCTCTGGGAGCTCCCTGAAGAACTGCTTCACCAAGCCTGCGACGTCACAGGGACGAGCTGTTGGCAGACAGTCTTGTCCTGCATCGAGCTTAGCCTGGAGAAACGAAACACATTTTTGTTGTGAAATGCAGTTCCCAAAGAATTTAAAAGGCGACTCTGCAAAAGGAAACAAGGTCAGCCATAGCCATCACTCACCCTGAGTTCTTTCAGGCGTACAACAGAACCCGATTTTCTGAACAGACCTTCTGTTTCAACATGTGCAAGCAGTTTCATGCAAGCATCAACCAGAAAGCTGGAAAGATGGTGGGGGAAAAAAAAAATCGCTTGTAAAATACTTGCATGGCATCAAGTTCCAACATGCAAAAAGCAAGTTGGATTCAAATATAATTGGTGAGTTTTCTTACCTTGGCACACGTCCACATTCCATATTGTAGCATGGCAAGCTGTCCAGCGGTACACCAAAAACTTTTTGCTTTGGAAATTATTAAAAGAAATAATTATTTATCTATCCAGTTCTTAGATTTGAATGAAAATGGTTTCATCAACATTAATGCAGAGCTTCACACAAATTAGAAACTCTGCCAACTTCTTTGCTGTCTGATTAGAAGGACTTTGGAAAATATTTCCAATTCCACATCCTGACTGCCTAAGCTGCTAGTGATTCATACCAGAGTTCAAAATTCAGTCCTCAACTGCTTTCTGATTAAACTACTGACTGCTTGAAATAGTCAAAGCAACGTTTGCCTATTTGTACTAAAAATGCTGAAATGTCATGGATCCTCATTACTTTTTTAAGCTGCTGATTCTGCACCTTAGGGACATTTTGTAAATGTTAACAGGCGTTACAAAAGTGTTGCAACCCTGAAAGTCAGTTTCGAAAAAGTGGGTCATGTGGTAATGACTATTTCCTTTTTATGTGTATCAGAATTTTCCATTTCCATTCGAGTTGTTGTTAAATTTATATCTATATTGTTGGCTACTGTGCAAATAATCACAGCAGAGCCACACACAAGATCAACAGTGACTGACCTAAGAAAACATTTGCTCAGCTCTCATAAGGATCCGCTACCTGAATGCTAATCACTGCAAACAAAGGAATAATGAAAGCTGATGGTTGTGTTTTGTTCATTTTTGATCTAAAGTTACCATAATTGTTTGTCAAGTGGGAAAAATCTACAGCTACTGCAAGCACACGACAAATATGGTTATCCTGATTAAATGTCTTTAAACTTACCAAATGGCTGCCGGTTGTCTTGCAGCTGGTTGCTTTGTTTTTGTTCCAGTTCTTTATCTTGATCCCATAAACAGTGCGGAGGTGCTGAACAGCCGCTAAACGCATCACATTTTTCTCCATGACGTTCATGTTTTGAAGTAATTCCTTCGAAGAATTGTACTATCAATGCTCTCTGATACTATTCGCTTTCACCACCGTCAACGAACAAGGTACACGGGAAACGATTCTGTCTAAAACCCAATCCTGTCTAATTCAATTATTTTTCTCAAGTCTCTAAATCATTTTCTCGAGGCTCCTATTAAAACTACTAACGGTCTAACAGTTCAACAAAACAAAAGCGTCACTGTCCAGGTATCACGACAGTGAAATATACACAGTAAGCAGCCTCTCTAAAGGCTAGCTTTGTGTATACGTTGCAGTCATCAAGTTAGCAAGCAAACATTAGCTACATAGCTTAGCAGTCATGTTAGTTTGTAAACAAACGGAAAAAAAAGAAAGATCTTCTAGTTTCCATCCGACTTCAAGTTGTCCACTATGTTTTCTCAATCAGTAAGCGAAGTGCATTCCACTTATTTAAGCCTTCCACAAGTTTACCGCATAGTGCTGCCGTCTTCTCAACAATCGGTTGTGAAGCTGGCTACCTATTTCCGGAGTACTTTCAAACAGCGGCGCTCCCTGTGCTCTATGTTCTGATTGGACGGGGACGATTCGAATAGCATTTCCCTCGGGGTGTGTGTTTTATCATACCGCGTCTCCCGGTCTGAGCGGTGCATGAGGACAGTTCTGCTAGAGCAGTTACTCCGGTTTACTGTGTAATTAAAACAAGGTACAATTTTTAGACGGAACTAAAACATCATTTGTTGATCAAAATATGCATTAAAACCCATAGACATTAATACGTATTAATGTCTATGTTAAGACCTGGATGTCAATGCCTTACTAGCTTGCTTTTACATGTACGTACCCACATTAAAGAGCTTGGGTCAAATGATAAGCTTGTACAAACCACAATTACCTTTGAAACACTTTCCCAAAACTGAATGTTATATGTTTTGTTGTTATAACATATTTCTGTTTTTAGTATACAAACCAATAACAAAATAATACAAAATGATAAATGATCCAGAAACTGACATAAAAAGTAGATTTATATTATTTAGGAACTGGTTTGATAAAGTCAGAGCACATTTGAGGCTTTTCTTTTCTAAAGGTTAAAGAGGATTCAAAGGACAGACTAGACATCAGTGTCAAAAACCTGTCAGAGTGGCTGGCCAACTCCTCACCGCTTTCATTCAACCATCACTCTGCATTAATTTTAAATTTAAAAAATACTAACAGATAGCATATTGCTGGCCCATACAACTTGGTAGTCTTCCAAATGCCACTAAGATGTAATGACATTTGTGTCTGTAACTTGAAAAAAATACAAAAACATTCATGTGGAATAAAAAGTTTTGTCAAGCACTGCATATTGTGCATCAGCAAAAAAAAAAGCCAGACTAGGCCTGGGCCATAATTGTGTTTTGTTTCATGTTGGATTCTTGGCTAGTGATTGCATTGTTCAGGTACTTTTTCAAAGGTTTATCTTTATTACAACATTGTATATATACAACACAAAGATGTGCAAGTGTATGAATGGAAACAGGTGACTGTTGGTTTAGAAGCATTTCCTGTGGACAATAGAGGGGCCGGCTTCATCATATTCCTGTTTGCTGATCCACATCTGCTGGAAAGTGGATAAGGAAGCCAGGATGGAGCCACCAATCCACACAGAGTATTTCCTCTCAGGTGGAGCAATGATCTAGGTAGGATATGAGCAAGTTTAGATTTTTATGAAAGGTGGAATTCCACTCTCAGAGTTTGGCAACTTGTAAACCTTTATATTTCTCACCTTGATCTTCATGGTGCTTGGGGCAAGGGCTGTGATCTCCTTCTGCATACGGTCAGCGATACCAGGATACATTGTAGTCCCACCAGACAGCACATTGTTGGCGTACAGGTCCTTACGGATGTCAATGTCACATTTCATGATGCTGTTGTATGCGGTTTCATGAATTCCAGCAGACTCCATACCTATTGGAAAACAAGCAGATTTTAATATATTACTAAGGAAAATACTAGCTTGAAGTAAAAAGCATCTATCTGTAAACTCACCAATAAAAGAAGGCTGGAAGAGTGTCTCTGGGCAACGGAAACGTTCATTACCAATCGTAATGACCTGACCATCGGGCAGTTCGTAGCTCTTTTCCAGTGAGGAAGAGGAGGCAGCAGTGGCCATCTCGTTCTCGAAGTCAAGAGCCACATAGCACAGCTTCTCCTTAATGTCTCTCACAATCTCACGCTCAGCTAAGAGGTAAAAAGTTTAAGCAATGAGGAAAAACCAATCAGCCTCTCTAACAAATGCATAAAACAACGCCTGATATCCCCCTACCAGTTGTAACAAAGGAGTAGCCACGCTCAGTCAGGATCTTCATCAGGTAGTCGGTCAAGTCACGACCAGCCAGATCAAGACGCATTATGGCATGTGGCAAAGCGTAACCCTCATAGATCGGGACGTTGTGGGTAACACCGTCTCCAGAGTCCAGTACGATGCCTTAAGCAAGACCAGAAAAGCAAGAGTTAGTGAAGTATCCATACTTGCAAGGATGATGGCGGTAAATTGTAGTTTTAATCAAGTAAAACTCACATTGTACAGAAATCCTTGAAAATAAGAAAAAAAATTACTAACCAGTGGTACGACCTGAAGCGTACAAGGAGAGCACAGCCTGGATGGCCACATACATGGCAGGAACATTGAAGGTCTCAAACATAATCTGAAAAGAAAAAGTGATCAGAATAAAAAGAAGTCTCAACTTGAGGAATGCTGTGACTGAAATGTTTGGACAGAACTCCAGTCACCTGAGTCATTTTCTCCCTGTTGGCCTTGGGGTTCAGCGGGGCCTCAGTGAGGAGAGTAGGGTGTTCCTCTGGAGCTACACGCAGTTCATTGTAAAAAGTGTGATGCCAGATCTGACAGAAAGAAAAAGAAAAGCAGCTGCCATGAAGTCAGGAATAACTCCTGGCTGGATAAACACCAGACTTGGGAGGATGAAGTGAAATCTAAAAATAAATCCACTTGTTGCGACTGTGGCAGATGATGTTGTAAATTCTAAAGACTGTAGAGTGTCAGCTGTTGTGAAGGATTTAAGAAAGTCTCTTTGTTAACACACACACCTTCTCCATGTCATCCCAGTTGGTGATGATTCCATGTTCTATAGGGTACTTCAGAGTCAGAATACCCCTTTTGCTCTGGGCCTCATCGCCTACATAGCTGTCCTTCTGACCCATGCCCACCATTACACCCTGAGAGGAAAGAAGACATATGTTTTCATAATAATATCCAAGAATAGATTTTCAATTAATAATTATTTTTTTTCCAGATGGCCTTTATCTTCACTCTACCTGGTGGCGGGGTCGTCCAACGATGGAAGGGAAGACAGCTCTGGGAGCATCGTCTCCAGCGAATCCAGCCTTAACCAAGCCAGAGCCATTGTCGCACACAAGCGCAGTAGTCTCATCATCGTCGCACATGATTACAGTTTATCTGGTGGGCTATAATTCAAGTATGAGAGATTGAAACGAAATTGAAGGGGATGTTATTAAAAACAAAGCTGTTTCTATTTTATTAATACCACTGAGAAGAATTTGTCTAGTGCAGAAGATAAAACTGCTACTCTTCTACTACTTGCTACTACTCAGAACATTTGAGTGAATAAACACAATACGAGTTGTTATAATTATTATGCACTGACTGTGCCTGAAGATGTGAGCTATAATACCTGCCAGTGCAATCTGATAACTGTAAGGTGTTAATAATTGCTAACACAACTCACAACAACAGAAGCAACCAATGAAGTGTTAATTAACGTGCTATTTTAGAACTAGATTAGTCATAAACCTCTGATAACATATCTCCCCAGCCACAATAATCTCTGGAAGCTGCTCAGATTACACCAAAGAGGGGCATAAAAGAGAGACCTGGGATCTATTTTAGGTTCTGTGCTCCCTCCCCACACACCTTTTTTCCGCCCCCACTCCACTGTGCTAAATGGAGTGAAACAAGTGACACATGGATCTCCAGCTATGCCAGATCAGAAGTGGCTGGATTGTGACACTTTTGTCTTACTGCTTCACAACATACCTCAGATGCCCATTACCTTCATTCACCTGAATCTTGAGATAATTCCTGACTATCCTCATATATTCTGCACTATTCCAAGTATTTTAACCACATAAAGTTAGTGTTTATTTTCAAAAGGGCACTTTAAAAAAAAAAATAGCTTAAGGTATTTCAGCATCACTTTGCAATTCACCCCTAATAACCAGGAGTTTCAGTTTTAAATATATCTGCAATTCATTTGATTATTAATGAAGTCAGTCATTACCTAATTAATTATGCAAACCTATAGAAGTGAACTAAAAACATCAGAATCTACCTACAATTATTGTTTGAGAATCAGAAAGACAGTGTGTGCCATGTACTTACCAAGGTGCTCTGGCAGACGGATGCTTCCACTGGGACGAGGTTTCATGGTATGGAGTATCTCTTATATAGCCCCACAGTGGATCCAGAAATCAAGGGGGTTGTACCCAGGCTTTAAACAAGCCCAAATAAGAACTTCCAGCACACCAGCAAGCATCAGGAAAAGTGTCTTTGACTTATATGGATGGGCTTAGTTTTTCATAATAAAATCACAGAACCACTGGAATGTCTTAAAAATGTAAAATGTGAAAAGAATTAGAAGTCAATGGATTGCTATGTGACACGTTAAAAATCAGTGAAGTGACTTTGAGCTATGCTTTAATTGTATATGCATTGTTTTTATTTAAATAACAAAATTGAGCTATTTAACAATCATGTTTTAATTTCTATTTCAATATGCATAAGGCATAACCCCTACATGTATCATATATAACACCAAAAAAGCCCACTAATTGGACTCAGTAAATTCACCGTCACTGGTGTCTTGATAAGGCGATGAGAACATTGTATATGTCTGTAAATCATCCTGCTGGTGTGTGTGCGGCTCAACCATCTCAGTGTGTGGAACAGCTGATGGTAACACCAGCTGGGCTCTGTGTGTCTTATCTGACCGTCTGAGTGGGGCTCATTTCTGATTGGCTCAGACGTTTCCTTGTAGGGTGATTGGAAGTGCCAGAGTCATTTATGAGCAGGCAGCGAGTTTGAAAACAGCAGCTCCATATTTGTGAAACCCGCAAGTTGAAAAATATTTTTGTGGCGTCTTCAGTGCCATATGAGGGAATATTGTCACTTGCAGAAAATATGCTAATATTTGAATTCTTAGTTAGAATACCATTATTCCATGGGCAAATGTTATAAAATGTAGCAGTTTATAATTGTTACACATTTTCAGACCTATGAAAGAAAGCATAGCCTGTAAAATATTAAGTTGTATCACGGCTAAAGGAATGAAAGAGCATTTCTTTGTGCCACCCTACTCACCATACAACACTATTTTTAACTTCTTGTCTACAGATAGGATCAGGATGTTGGATTTTTTTACAGACAGTTTAAATTGACCAGTTTGATGCAATAGCAATAGCATAGCAAATAACTTGTGGTAAATTTGTTTTTTTCTGTGGAGGGATTTACTGACTTTAACTAATAATAAACAAGAATACCTCAAAAATATTTCTGCGAAGGCACGTGACTATGTTTTGATAACACCTCTTACATTAAATGAGTTTAATAACTTTATCATATCAATGTTTTGTAGCTTTCTATTTAAAATATATTTAAAGATAAATTTTACCCTGTTTTATGTTGAGTTTCTCTATGTAGAAAGAAACCCAAACAAAAACATTCTTAGTACACTGACACAAAAAATGTACTAATGCTGCCACTGCACACAGAAAAATGAACTAAAATAAAGGTTAAAAAAGACATTGTGCAGTTATAACATAACAGCTGCAAATCTCACAAATACACACTTCAAAAATTCAAATGCCTTAATATGAGCTGATCCTATTATGTAGCATTGGGAAACTGGTATCAATACACAGTATGTAAAAAAAAGAGAGCCTATTTAAGCCTATTCCAGCAGAGTACAACAAGAGTACCTCAATCAATTAAAATGCGCAACTGCTACAAAAATTACAATCTTCACATTATTGCACTTATTAAATATGAAGAAGTTAACTTGCTAGAAAATGTTAAAAGAAAGGGTAACTTTTGTCGTTAATAGAAAGCTACTCTATTTAATCACTGGGATTGTACACCATAGCATAGCATAGCATAGAAAGTGCAGCCTTTTATCAGTGCTTCTGTTTCTTTTTTTCTGTGCCTGTTCACACCCAGTTGGTTGTGGCAGATGGCCGCTCCCACTGAGCCAGGTTCTGCTCAAGGTTTCTTCCTGTAACTGGGAATTTTCTTTTCCACTGTGGTTACATGCATGCTTGGTATGAGGGACTGCTGCAAAGTCACATTGTGAGTGATTGTTTACTGTCATCACATACTCATCCAGTGGTGAATGTTTTCAGTCAATGACTTGAAGCAATCTGTAGGTTTTCTAAGACAGAAAAAAAATTTAACCCAAAGTCTGAAAAATAATAATAACTTGACTAATTGACTTTGTTTTTATATATAAAGTATCTGGAGATAATGTGTTGTGAATTGGTTATACATGCATAAACTTCATTAAACTTACCTGAATTGAACTGAATGACCTGGATAACAGAGAATTTAAACAAACATATGTTTAATCTATTTTATGCTTTTACATTTTTCACACCAATTTGTTAAATATCTGAATGAAACAGTTTTATTTTGATGTGTCCTAATAATAATTTAGTGAAATTACAAACTAGTTTTATTTCATTCATGTAAATTGACTCAATGGAAAAAACTCTCAGCATCAGAACCAAGTCATCACCGCCCTCTAGAGGTCATGTTCGGAAATGCCCCGTGGTGACGTTTCACATGCGACACACACATCTTGGAACAGTCATGCGCGAGCGTCAACTTGTTATGGTCGCTCGCGGATAGTTTTAAACTGCAGCGTACAGAGTAACGTAACTTAATTTCAATACTTTGTGCGTGTTAAGCTCTAAGCTTTGAGCTTGCAGGGTATTGGAAAGCTGGAGGGCTTGCGGAGGGCATCTCGGTAGCGGCATATCTTCCTCTTTCTGACACCTGGAAGAGAGAGAGGACTGGGGGAGAACTGCCATGTAGTTGTAGAGGCATAAGAATGAGTAGTCAGCGCACTCCTACAGATGGGACAGACGACTACACAGTACAGCAGGAACATGAACTAGAAGCACTTGCTTCTATCTTTGGAGATGATTTCGAGGATTTGCGAAACCAGGATCCCTGGAAGGTATACCTGGATTAATTGTAGCTCACAGCATAATGCCTAATTATTAAAATCAAATTCGACTTGGTTTTCAGGTTAAAAGGCCTCCAGAGATGCACCTCTGCCTGCGGCCCAATGGGCTGAATAATGGGCAGGAGTGTTACGTGACCGTGGACCTGCTGGTGAAATGTCCTCTCACTTACCCGGACGCGTGAGTAAAGACCTGAGCTGCTTTTCAACCTTTTGCTACAAGATGTTCCATCAGTTTTGTGAAAGCTACCTAAAAATGTGCAATTCTGAATAAGTGTGGCATTTTGAAATGGGACCTTTGTGAGAACCCTCAGTGTGGGACATGACAGTAATAGAAGTGCTTTAATGATGAAAGTTTAGATATTGTTAGGCTAAATTAAAACCAGAAAACAAAAGCACAGTTATTGCACACAATTTTTTTTTATCTTTACACATATTAGCAAAAACTTAAGAGAAGATTTTTTATTTTTAACTGGATATTTTAATCCACTTCCAGTCATCTAGATTTTATTATCCTCGTGGACTTGCAGGATCAGGCAGAATGAGAACAGAAACAGAGATATCTTAGAGAGCAGTGAGCTTCCCATGTGCCTGCTTGTGATTAACCTCAAAGAATTACAAAGATCCATTGTAAAAGTTGAATCATTAAATTATAAAAAATATCATGGGACACCAACAGGCCTCCAGTCCTGGAGCTGAAAAATGCCAAAGGTCTTTCAAATGAGAACCTCCAGAACCTCCAGAGTGAACTAACCAAGCTGGCAGCGGCGCGATGCGGGGAGGTGAGGATAAAGCACACAGTTACATATGGTTCGCTAATTTCTGGTCATTAACTTGTCTCAACTCTGCCAGGTGATGATTTACGAGCTAGCAGACTACATCCAAGGCTTCCTGAGTGAGCACAACAAGCCTCCGCCGCGGTCCTTTCATGAAGAGATGCTGAAGAACCAGAGGAGGCAGGAGGAGAAAAGGGCCCTGGAGGAGAAACGGAAGATGGACCAGCAGCGCAAGCAAGAAGAGGAAACGGTGAGGAGACATGCGTGGTGCTCTAATGTGATTCGTCTGCCATTTTTTTGTTTTGGTAAATGGAAAATACTAAGCTTTAAAAATGTGTTTTATTCAGTTCTTTCCTTTTTTTATGTTGACTTTTCTGTGCATTTCAATCAGAACCATTAAGTCATAAAATCTGAATCTGGTTGCATATTTAAGATATTGCACTTTATTTACAGCATTTTATATCCATTATATTGAGTGCTTCATATTTATCTTTGTAGAAAAAAGAGATCATGGCTGTAATCCAAAAGAGAGAAGAGGAGAAACGAGAGGAAAAGAAAAGAAAAGAAATGGCCAAACAAGTATTTATCAGTCATTGTCATAGAAACACAGTAAAACATGAAGATCTTGCATTACAAAATCTTATAAAACATACAAGAACAGAAGCTTTCACATACTTAAGAAAAACGGCTACACTTCATTGTTGCTCGCAAAGCAGACAAAAATACCAGTTAACTTTTTTAGATATCAAAAATGTGAACAAACATGATGACATAGAGAGTAAAGAAGCACTATTATTTGATTTTATCAAGCAATGTTTAGCATGTTTGTTAATGTCAGCTTACTATACTTGTTAGTCTACAAAAAGCATGAATACACTTTTGTGAGATATTCTCTTAAAAAAATCTAAAAATATTACTCATAATCCTTAATATATATATATATTTTTAACTTACAGGAGCGACTTGAGAGCATGGAGCAAACTTCGTCTGTGTTGGGGAATCCACCCAGCCCCAGTGGACTAACTACTGAACTCACTGAAGCCAAGAAAGCTGTTATTAACCGTCGTCGCACTACCTCTAATACACGCCACAGGTATACATACCACCCTCACAAACAGTGTCATGTCCTCAACATTACTGCAGTAATGCCTGAATTATGTTTGTTTCTAGACGCGACACAGTGAATGAAGACAACCACCGCACACAGGAGCTGCTTCACTTCAGCAGCAGTGTTTTTGGAGGACTTGCTGTCCACAAAGGAAAAGTGTTAGGTGAGACCTGGCAGACTTGGTACAAAGGCCTTTCTGCTATTTTGTAGATATTGCTGTTAGTCATGAGAGAATCTGAGTATTTGCTTCTGACAGGTGAGAGTGAGCGACTTGGGCGGAGCGTTTACTGCGGTTTTGAAGCGAACTCTGGAGAATTTTCTGTGATCTATGAGTGGTCTCTGCGCTGGAGCAAGAAAATGGGCAAATTCTTCACCAGCCAGGAGAAAGGAAAACTGGAGGGCTGTAAAAAGCAGGCAAGTAGATGGGCAGCTGTTGTTTTGATGCCCTATTTAAGTTCTTTGCCATTTTTATCTTGAAAGGTAAAAATAATCAAGGTAATTTGCATGGATGTCCTGATCAAGACGTTCGGTCTAGGAACCGGTCTGGAAATAGCCTCAGACTGCTGGTCCAACTTGGGTTAGCTTAAAACATTTAACCAGAAACCCTTTTGTGTTAAATTTTTTGCAGATTCATGCAGCAGAGAATGAGTTCAACTCCCTCCTGCGACTCGATCATCCAAACTTGGTGCATTATACGGCGTTGTGCTCCACTGAAAAGGAGGACTGCATCGTGGTGAACCTGCTGGTGGAGCATATTCCTGGGATCAACCTAAACCAAAGCCTGACCAGCGGGACCCCGGTTCCTCTGGATAAACTCTGCCATTACACGGCTCAGCTACTGGCCGCCCTCAACTACCTTCACTCCAACTCTGTGGTCCACAAACAGCTGGGCGCCTCCAGCGTGCTGGTAGACTCCGAGGGGAACATTAGACTGACAGACTACAGCTTATCAAAAAGGTTTGCCGATATCTGCAAAGAAGACATTTTTGAACAAGTCCGGGTCCGTTTTTCCGAGGATACAGCATTGCCGACAAAAACCGGGAAGAAGGGGGATGTGTGGAACCTGGGGCTGATGCTGCTGGCTCTGAGTCAGGGTAAAGAGGTGAAGGAGTATCCAGTTACTGTACCAAGCAGCCTGCCTGCTGATTTTCAGGATTTCCTCCACAAGTATGTATGAATTAGCACTTCACCACTTTCTTGGTGTATTTTATGTATTTTATGACAGATCCTTTTTTCCCCTTTGAATTTGTTTCTTAACAGTTTCAGGATATTAATTATTAATACATTACATTTCCCAAAAAGTCACCACCTGGATTTTTTATTAGGTTTTTGAAAGAAAATATTTTCAAAAATCATTATGTTGTCTGGCTATCAATCAGTTGAAAGCCTATCATTGAAACAATAAACAATTTATCTCCTCAGACAATGGAATTATTATTTTCTCTATTGTAAGAGTTGCAATAGCAAGATAAATAGTTTTCACATTGTAGTTAATTAAAAAAAATAAAAATAAAGGAGATTTAGTAGTGTGTGAATAATTTTTTTTATTATGATACCCGACAACTACTGTTTTTTTGGCTTTAGATGCCTTTGCCTGAATGATGCTGACCGCTGGACATCTCAGCAGCTTTTGGACCACTCTTTCCTCAAGCCCCCTTCACCTAAAAACCTTCCTCAGTATCAGGACACCAGTCCAGAAGGTGAGTTGACAAAATGACTCCGAACTGGAGAACATTAAGTTAAGCAAAATTGACTTTTCAGTTGTCAATTGTTTTAGTTTTATTCTCTGCTTGTCAATTTATTCTATTGTGTTATTGTCTTTGTACAGCACTTTGGTGCAGCGTTAACCTGTTTTTAAAAGTCCTATATAAATAAACTTTACATTAATATTGCTAGATTAAGTACATTTTTATCAAAACATTCTATATAGGCATGGTTCACTGAGAGTTGGTCCACTTTAGTGTGGGATGTTTTCTGCTCTGTATGTCTGATTTTGGAGTGTTAGACTAATAGACTGGCTTGGGTTTTGGAAGACTCTCATGTCACAGATTTTACAAGTTTTATCTAACTTCCAGCTCTCCAATGGTCATGCGATATGAATCATGACCACAGAATATGAAATTGACTAAATTTAGTTTTATGACTGTTATTGTGAGCTCCTTTCTAATAACATTTTGTTCTTTTAGGTTGTAACAGTTTGAATTTAGGTTGTTTTTTTGAAGAAGTAAAAATAAAGTAGTTTTCTCAAAGCACTTTTGGTGATTGTTGTGATTGCATTTAACATTTGCAAGTAAAGATTTAACATTAAAACATTTCTTCTGCAGATCTGGCAGTGGACTTTGGGTCAACCGTTGTTCCCCGCAGTCACATTTTCGATGCTCCGTTCAGCTCAGGGATGCAGAGGCAGTTTTCTCGCTACTTTGATGAGTTTGAGGAGCTACAGCTTCTGGGAAAAGGGGCCTTTGGAGCTGTAATTAAGGTAAACACCATCCCCCCCCCCACAACCCTTAAATTGAAATTAAGAAATCTTCCTCACCACAATTAAAACTCTGTTTTGTCCTGTTTAAACTTTTTTTATGCTCAGGTTCAAAACAAGCTGGACGGTTGTTACTACGCCGTGAAGCGAATCCAGGTCAACCCAGCCAGTAAGCAGTTCAGGCGCATCAAAGGGGAGGTGACTCTACTTTCCCGCCTGAACCATGAGAACATTGTTCGCTATTACAACGCCTGGATCGAGCGGCACGAGTTGCCCTCTCTGGGAGTGCTGAGCAACAGCGACAGCTCGGAGCCTCAGAGCACGCCCGACAAACATCCCCAGGCACGCGACCCGCCGCGGCGCCTCAACGAGCTCGGCCTGCCTGACAACGTGGAGGACCTCGCCCCGCCTCCGGCCGTGTCCAGCTCCGTGGAGTGGTCCACCTCCATCGAGAGGTCCTCCAGTGCCAAGTGCAGCGGGCACCAGTCGAGCGATGAAGACGAAGACGATTATGAGGATGATGTATTTGGTGCATCGTTTTTGTAAGGTTTTTTTTTAAAAAAAATTTATTTGCTTTAAATGTTTTGGGACAAACCTTTTACACATTTCAAATGTGTCCTGTCCGTTTTTTTTTGTGTGTTTTATTTCTATTCAGACCATCAGACAGCGACTCGAGAAGTGACATCATCTTTGACAATGGAGATGACAGCACAGACGACATATCACAAGTCTGAACATTTTCTACATGTTTATATATCTTTATTACCATGTCGGTGTAATTTAATTAATACTTTAGTGAAATTATGGGTAGTTGATGATTGCGATATTGTAATAGTTATGTAAAAGCCCAACAACGCGGGTTGAAAGTTCACAATAAGCTGTAAACTTTTGGAACGGCACATCAGCTGCATTCTTTGGAACAATGTCAAACTATATGGTCCCAATTAAAACAAATGGTAAATTACATAAACTTATGTAACACCTTTCTATTCATAAAAAGCACCTTTTAGGCTTTTACACTTGACATTCACCCAAACACACTCTAAAATGCACACATATTGATACACTTGGAGTTAAGCGCCACAATATTGTCACTGCAAGATTTTTGAACTAATAAGCTCCAGTAAATTGTATTCTGTTTTTGCATTGGTAGTTTCAGGCTGGAGCTGTAAACATGTTGTGTATATATTTACAGATGGAGCCACGGAAAAGGCCGACAGCAACCGACACAACTGAGAGCTCAGATTCTGATCGGCATCTTTCCACTGCGCATTACTTGTACATACAGGTAGGCGCCAAGTTTCTGATCTACTTTCCCTACTGAACTCTTTGACTTTTGTCGCAAATGTTTTGCCTTCAAAAAATCAAAACAAGCTTGTTTTAAGCAAAAAAAAAACTCTATTTATTCTTAAATTATAACCACAAGCATTAAGCATTTAGTCTTAATGTTTGTGTGTGCTCCGGTGGCCAACCAATGACATTTCATTCATGTTTCTTTGTGCAGTGACAAAGAATAGAATAGACAATAGAATGAATTGATAACAATATAGTTTTTAGCTTGATTAAAGTTCATTTGAAATGACAACATTTAAGTAGTAAAAATAATTATCTTACTAAGATTGAATGTTATGATTGTTCTTTAACTTTGCTTTTTTATTTTTGCGGTTCTATTTTTGTCATTCATTTTTCAGTTTCAGACACTTTGCTACTTGAATTTTTATGTCTTCATCCTCATAATTGTCATCAGTTGTATTTCTTCGGCTCTTCAATTCTGATGATAATCTGATGTAAAGCACTTTGTGTTGGCATTTTAGTATTAGGTGCATTATGAATAAATATTGATTGATTAATGTTTTTTTGTGACAGATGGAATACTGTGAAAAAAGCACTTTAAGAGATACAATAGATCAAAGTCTATACCTGGACAGAAATCGGTTATGGAGGCTGTTCAGGGAGATCCTGGATGGTCTTGCTTACATCCATGAACAGGTTTGGAATCTAAATACACTGTAATGTAAAAATGAAATCAATATTTTCAGTCATTTCTGATCTTTGATCTCTTTTAGGGCATGATTCATCGGGACTTGAAGCCTGTGAATATCTTCCTGGATTCCCAGGACCATGTAAAAATCGGAGACTTCGGTCTGGCAACAGATCATCCTGCTAATGTGGTATGTTGTGCAGACTAACTGGGAAGTGTGTAAAACTAGTCATGGTTTGAGCATTACATTTTCTTTCACACAGGCAGCAGGTAAATTTGAACAGGAGGACAACGGCTCAGCTGCGATGCCCAAACCAGACCCTTCAGGTGGAGTTTTGACACACTAAATAGGTCTTTAGTTCTGATAACTATGGAGGTTGAGTCCCATCCCTGACGCATTACTGCCTTCAGGTAACATGACAGGAATGGTTGGAACAGCCCTTTATGTCAGTCCAGAGGTCCAAGGAAACACCAAGGCCACATATAACCAGGTGAGAAACTCAAATTCACTTTTCTGGCCAAAACTAGAATAATCCAGTCATATTTTGTTTCTTACATCTTAATCTTGACTTCAATATATATTTTTTTACACAGAAAGTTGATCTGTTTAGTCTGGGCATCATTCTCTTTGAGATGTCCTACAGGCCGTTTGTGACGGGTGCAGAGCGGATCTCCGTCCTGAGCCAGCTACGGACTGTGCGTCTCGAGAAACGATTTGAGTTAAATGCTTTTATCTAAACCTGACTTCTAATTCATTTCTACCTCTTTAAACACTGCAGGAGTCAATTTCCTTCCCAGAAGACTTTCCTGGACACGAACAAGGAACACTGGTGAGAACCGAACCACAAAATGCGATGCAGTTCTCTGTCCTCCACACTTTGAAGCTGCACTCTAACAGTATGGTGCCGTTCTCCATTGTTAGAGGAAGGTAATAGAGTGGCTGCTGAAGCACGATCCGGCCCTTCGGCCCACCGCCCAGGAGTTGCTGAAGAGCGAACTGCTGCCGCCGCCTCAGATGGAGGAGTCAGAGCTTCATGAGGTGTTGCAGCACACCATGGCTAATATCAACGGCAAGGCTTACCGCACCATGGTGGGGCAGCTGTTTTCCCAAAACACCACACCAGTCATGGATTATGCTTATGACATGGACATGCACAAGGTACTGTTTTCATCTGTGCTTCATACACTCTGTGTCCTTTAGCATTTTGGGGAACCTCGTTTATGACGGTGTAAGCATCTGTTGTCATGTGACTCTGTCCAGCTGGCTAACTATGAGATTTATCACCTAACATGCAAATTCATAAAACTTGAAATATATCAGTGAATAAATAATTAAACTCAAAATTTTCCTTTTCATATTAAAATCGCCTTAAATGCTCATCAGGATCATATGATGATCAGTGTTTTGTGCAAATTCATTATTTCCTTCTTAAATCTGATGCAGTTTTAACAAATGACAGTCAAAGTCCACCAAAGTGTTTCAGATATGCTCCAGTGGAGCTTTTTCATAAAATAGGTCACTAATCCATCACTTTGCTAACAAGATAAAATATTCTCACAAAGTACCGAGACTTACCTCATTTTGATGCCTGTGGCATTCATAGGAAAGCTACAGCTTTAAAGAACTTTGTGATTTTTTTTTATTTAAAAACCTTTTTGTGTAAGTAAATTATATTTGAAGAAGTAAATATTTCCTAAATAACCTAACAGCTAATTATTTGTTATCTTTTAAATTTATAAAAGGGTCATTTTTACTTTTCCGGTATGTTAATTAATTTTAAATTCGAACAGAAACCTCAAATATAAAAGCTGGAGCAAATCTTTTTTTTCCCCTTCTAGTTCATTTCCTCCTCTATACCTGAAGATGTCACTGCAGACTCATTACTTTCACTGTTCTACCATTTCTTTTCTCCCTACCCTGTCTAACAAGCGCACAGGAACTTTTTTTTACATGTCGTAATGACTCCTCTAACAGAGGTTGTTTGTTTGCTCTCCCTTCAGGGCAACTTCAACTTCAGCAGCTCCAAATTGCAGCAACATGTGTATGAAAGCATCACCAGAATCTTTAAGAAGCACGGTAAGCTTCTTGTGTATGTGCTCACATGTGTGCATGTGAAAATGAGTCGGTGTTTACTCATCATCCTGAAGTGCTTGCACCCCTTGACCTGCTGTTGGTTTGTTTTGAAGACCCCAACATCTGGTTCAGTGTGAGGCAGCTAAACAATAGGTTCACTGTCAAGCGGCACAGATTCTGTGCATGTGTTTGTGTTGCTTTCCATCCTCAAGCTGTGCTCTTTGTGTCTGCTTGCATGCTCTCTTTGAGTTTTAGCTTATAGATGTAATATGTCCTCAGGTGCAGTACATCTTCACACGCCATTGCTCCTCCCCAGAAACAGGAAGTTGTGTGATAGCAGCGAGCTGGCCTGCTTTATGGACCACAGTGGAATGCTGGTCACACTGCCCCATGACCTTCGTGTGAGTTCTACAAACATACCACACACACTCATGAATGTGTGGTTCAAATGCAAATGCACACTGTCAGAGGGGAACGATCAGCAGCAGCTTCAGGAGACCCTGAGGACAAAATGTCGTGTCCACACTGTGATTGATTGCAGCTACATATTCTCTGACTTTACTGTTATTATTACTGCACAAAGTGTCTCAACTCCCTTTTTTTCCCACTTCAGATGGCATTTGCACGATTTGTGGTCCGCAACAATATAACACAACTGAAGAGGTAAAGTTGGTAATTAGGTTTAAAGCTAAACATGTCTTGATATTTAAAGAGATGTTTTAGTTATTTATTTATTGTATTAAAAAAACCCAAAGAAACCCTGATCATTTTATTTCACAACTAGATTTGATGATGCAGAGATTTTTTTTTCTGAATCAGTCTATTCATCAAAACTAAGAACTCATTTTCACTATATATGTGCATCTTTAAGTGCTTCTGTGTTAGTGGACATATGCAGTGTTGCATAATCTTGTTAGTCACTCACTTTTGTTTGGATTCAAAACTCTATCAAAGAACCGGCACAACATATTTTCAGTTTTTTTCATGAAAGAAAAATCAGAAATCTTTATTGACCTGAAAAAACCTAATCGGTGCATTTGTGTGTTTGACTGTGTAGGTTAAAAGGTGAAGTGTGTTGGTCATTGAAGTTATTGTTACTTTTACACAAAACCTATTAAAAGTATAGCTTTTAAAGACTGAATTCTCATCCTGAGTGGAAGCAAAGTCTCTGAGTGTTCGTTTCTGTCCAGGTACTGCATCGAACGTGTGTTCCGACCCAGAAAGCTGGACCGTGCACACCCGAGGGAGCTTCTGGAGTGCACGTTTGACATCGTCACACCCGTCACCAACAGCTTGCTCCCGGACGCCGAGACCATTTACACCGTCTCTGAAATAGTCCAGGAGTTTCCTGCTCTTCAGGTTATATTCACATTTACTGCTTGTACTTTTTCCATCCTGTTTTCTCCTCCGGTTTGATGTTTTCAGATTGAGCATTTAGTTTATATGTCATTCTGTCATTCTTGTATGTCCTACAAAAATGCCATCAGCTCTGCTTCAGCTTGTGTTTCTTCCTCCTCACTTCCCATTCACATTCCTAACATACCAAAATGTGTGAAAGCATGACTGATTAACATTGTATTTATCGTTTACGTAGTAAATCTACTGTGCATAACGTTGTCCGCTTCCTTCCCTCCCAGTCTATTTCCTGTCTGCATCCCTCGCCGCGCTGCATCAGACTGCAGCCACGGCTCTTTTTCCACACCTTATAAACTCAGACATCCTTGTGTCTAGCCTCTATTACGTCCCTCATGTATCCTGTTTCTGATCCTCTGCACTGACCCGGTCTTTGTGTGAAAGCTTTAAAGAATGTTTGTTGCCGGACACAACAGTTATTATTCACCGAGGTGCTCATTGTGTGAAGATGGACTGTAATTGCAGCTGAGAGGGTTAAAGGTGTGTTTGTGTTTGCAGGAGAGGAACTATAACATCTACTTGAACCACACCAGCTTACTGAAGGCCATCCTGCTCCACAGTGGCATCCCGGAGGACAAACTGTGCCAGGCATCCAGCATACTGTGTGATGCCAGGGTTAGTCCAGCTTATAGTACACACGAGGTTACACGTATGAAACAGTCATGGTGGAAACTAACTAGAGAGCTGAATCATCTGTTTAGAATGTTAAAACCCAGTTAAATAAAACAATTTGTGTACAAAAACTGCTTCTAATTCTCTAATTTCTATGACATATTGACTTAATTTCAGATACAGTTAGATTTATTGGTGCTAAAATGCAAAATATAATTTTTTTTATTTCTGTAATTATTGTAACAGTAACTTTATTACACATTTGCTGCAGAATGAAAAGCTGACGAGAGGTGAGGTTGAGGCAAAGTTCTGCAACTTTTCCCTTTCAACCAACACTGTAAGTGTACACTTGGTGCCTTCAAATATGTTCAGCTTTGAAGGGAGATTTTTCCATATCAAGCATGGATGAGCCAAAACTCTCCTTGTGTTGTGTTTTCAGCTGCAAACACTGTACAAGTACACAGAGCAGAAGGGCAGTCTGCAAGAGCTGGCACCGCTGCTCACATCGCTCACCAAACAGAAGACAGCTGTCACTCAGCTGGCCAAGCAGGGCCTCAAGGACCTGGAGGAGCTCACCATCCTCCTGAAAAGACTGGGTGTTAAACTAAGGGTAATTTTGAGTTTTAAAGCAGCAAAAAAAAAGAAAATCATTAGCTATCTATGTTTTCTTATTTTTTAATGCAGGTTTTTCTACTTTATAGGTTGTTGTTAACTTAGGTTTGGTGTACAAGGTGCAGCATCACTCTGGAGTCATCTTCCAGTTTGTGGCGTTTATCAAGAAACGAAAGCGAACTGCACCAGACATCATAGCTGCTGGAGGACGCTATGATCACCTGGTAGGTTTTAGAGTCAACCACTAACATTTCAAATCCAAAATCGTAACACAGCGGTGTTGTTGATGTGTCCCACTTATTTTGTCTTTTTTTATGTTTCTGTTTAGATCCTGGAAGTCCGAGGACCAGCTTCCACTGCGCCGGTCCCCAACGCAGTGGGGGCCAGCATTGCTCTGGACAAAGTCTATGCTGCCATGGCCAATATGGAGGAGCCAGTAAGAGAGACAGACACACTTATAAACAAAGAAATCTGACATTCCTAATTATTGTAATGGAAGAGCAGCAGGCAGAGTTTCATATTTAATGACACCTTTTTGCAGCCGTTGGCAGCCATAGTGCCACTTTTAGAAACACGTTAATAACTATGATCATTGCACATCATCACTCCCAGCAGTTATTTAAGGGGGCACAGCAATTTATCTCTACTTTATATTCAAAATGGGAAACTTGGTCATTTTTGTCTTATTTTAACTCCTAATATTTGTCTTTACAATGATTTTTTGTTTTTGCTGTAATTAGTAATTAATTATATTTGTTCTTTGTTTTAGCCATTTGTGAGTTCCTGCGATGTCCTGGTGGTCCCAGTGGGACATTCCTCAATGTCCAAAGCCATTAGTGTTGTCCAGAAGCTGTGGAGCTCAGGCGTTTCTGCAGACTTTGCCTACGATGTGTTGCAGGTCAGCAGGCTGACTTTATTGTGTATGAAAGATAAAACAAATAAGCAATAAAATTTAATGAAATTTGTATTAAACAAAAATGCGATTGTAACCTTTCCACCCCATAAGGCCCACGGCAACATGTGAATGTAGTCCCACAAAAAAAATCCTTCTGTTGATTCTTGAGTTTTTTTGTATTGATTGAATGGCTTTTATGAGATTCTAAAATTATTTTAATGACACCTACTATTCTACAACGTATTAATGATAAAAACTAAATAGGAAATGTGAGAAAAAAAGAAAAGTTCAAAAGGTCTTGATGCATACAAAATATGCAAGCTTTCTTTTTTTCCCCATAAATGTACAATCATACCAGCTTTTCAGGTGTTTTGTTCTTAGTATTGTTGGTGCTTGCAATATAAATCTATGATTTGATACTATTGTCAGAAATATGTTTCACTTTACCACCAAATTTCTCAGCAGTTTAGCCAAATACCACATGAGCGTAAAATATTTTTATAGGCAGCCAGACCATTGCAGGATATAATACCCCTGCAATCCTTCTCCCCATATCCTGTCCGTCTCTCTGCTGCACCAATCCAATAAAAGCAAAAATGCTGAAAAAGACACAGAAAAACAATGCCTGTCAAGACGAACTCTGGTAACGAAAGTACAAGTAATACAGAAATTTCCATTAAAGCAAACTCTTAAATATATGCTGTTGTTTTTGTTTAGGGCTGTGATTTTACCCTGCAGTCTCTCAAAATATGTGATGATTACCAATTAAGCCTTTTATATATACAAACTCAAACCTACATTTTTTTGTATTTTTGGTTAAATGTAGTTTGCTGAAATGCAATAATCTCTTCCTGCCTACAGAGGGCAACACCTGACTTACTGGAGGAAGTTGCTGCTTTTATCCTCAGCTGTATGTTTATAGTGGCATTTGTCAGAAAAAAGTCAAACTCAAATGACACAGAGTTTAGCTAACTGACCGACCCTGCCGGTGTTTTATCAGATCCACTCTTAAGAAAGGGCTTTGCGTTCTGGTTTGCACTAATTTGATTGAATTTGAAAATTTGGCCAAGCTGAGATCACTCCCGTCAATATGAAGGTATTCGTAGTAAGGACCAGGAGTTCTGGTGCCATGGTTCTCTCACAATCTTTGTTTGACAAACAGCCTGCCAGCCACCACCCAGTACCAGCATTTTAATCCTTCCTCTACGCAGCATAACCTATTGTTGTCTAAACTTTCCATCAGTGCAGTTAATATGTGCCTTAAATGTTCTCATTGTCTTTTGTAGTGGTGCGTCAGTATCCCGAAGCATTTAGGAAAGTATGACTCTTGCTTAAAACAATTATATTGCCAATTACAGTGTTTCTTGTTGATTATGCATGAACCAGAAAAAAAGCTTTTAGGAATACTTTTTTGTAGACTTCTTAGGCACAAATCCCCTCTTGCTAGTCCTGTTAATGCCGCTCATGTGGTTGCATATTAACAGAAATAATCCACAGCTTTTATCCATGCTCCTGTGACGATTTCACTCTTTATTTCCCTAATATGGCAAACCCGCCTCTGTGGTGTCAGCTAAGGCCCTTCAGGCGATAACGTACCTTTGACATAATGCAGTCAGAGAGAGGTTGTGAAAAAAGGCGGAATATAAAAATTACACCATGACAAGGCAAACAGCTTAGAAAATGAAATATGTCATAACACCGCTAAAAAACATTGATATAGAAATATCAACCAACTGAAGAGAAAGTCCATTTACTGTTTACAGTGTATGCACTCTGTGCTTATTTGGGGCTTGTTTTGCATAAATTGCTGTATAGAGCTGACCAGCCTTGGACACAACACTGTGCAAATGGCTACAGCAGATTTCACATCTTGAGGTTTTGATTCTGCAATTATGTTGCATTTTCTTCTTGAACCAAGATTCTTGCTTTCTTATTCTGTAGTAGTTCTTGTCCTTGGTTTTGAGAGCGGTCAGCTGTCTGAGGGGTGTAGTTCTTAGATGTTCAAGACTCACACAGGCCAATGTTGTTGAGTACCAACAATGAAAGCTCTGTCACATTTTATTTTGGACATTTAGAACTGAGATGTTCCTTTCAAAGCGAGTAAAAAATGATCTGTTTGTCACTTTGTGTGTTCAGTCTCAGGAGACACTGTTGGAGCACTGCAGACTGGCTGGTATTACGTGCATGGTACTTGTTTCTGACAAAGATGGAAACTATGTGAAGGTAAATCAACAAAGTGCTCTGGATCTTTTTGTTTTGTTTTGTTTTGCTGACATCTAAGGTGTATTGTGGTTTGAGAATACCACCATTTATGTGTGCTTTCTGCAGAAAGCATTAGTGTTGAAGATAACTGTGCACGAAATACCTGAATGTTTCCGAATGGCAGTATATGTTAGAAGAATTCTGTGTTCCCAGGTGAAATCCTTTGAGAAAGACAGGCAGTCCGAGAAGAGAATTCCAGAGTGGGACTTGGTGGACCACATCATTCAGAAATGCCGGACCAAAATATTTGACGAGAGAAGCATCAGGTAAAGAAATCTGTGCAACGTGCAGCTCAGATTGCTCAAAAAGATTTATGAGGTTTTCCATCTCATGAATTCTCTTCTTGTTCCCCTGCAGAGAAATGACTGAGAGCATAAGCCTCCAGAACCCTAAAGGATCACAGCTTAACAACACTGGTACTGAGAAGCCTCAACGGTCTTACAGCAACGTGACTCAAACCGCTTTGTGTCTTCATACAGTTGGGCTGTTACTCAGATAAAAGTCCTCTAATAACATGGTAAATGTGGAAAAACTGTTTTCAGGCTCTTTGGAGCAACATGGCAGCAGCACCAACATGAACGTCAACGTCATCAGCCCAGAGAAAGTTTCCGCAAGTGCAAGAAGACGATATGAGGCTCAGGTTATTAATACACAAACAACACCTTCTGTCACTTTATCTACCAAATCAATTTCTGAATGTTTTAACATTTTAGATAAACGTATCTGAAATGTCTATTTTAGAGATGCACCAATCAGAGACTTTTTGTGGCCAATTTCAGATCATTAGTTTTGTAAACCTCAAAATTACAATTTTAGCCAATCCAGATTTTTTTTATTGAAGAATAAAGCAATTATCTATCAAAAGCAGACCAACATTTGGGAATGATGGTCTGCAAAAGTCAAACCCTTATGCAGACGAAAACTAAAATGCATTTCATTCATGTTCATAGCTGAAATGCATAGCTGTGACTGTTTCCTTAATGAAAAGCTGCTTCATAGCACTTTTCTAGTTAAGAAAATATTTCCTGTAGCTCAAAACCATCCCGGAGGTTTGTTTAGAAAAAGATTCTATGTGGGAAATATTTTTTTTCTAGCTAATTTATTTTCACGGGAAAAACTATTATTTGCTTTATCTTTTCTCTTATGTAAGTCCTATTTGTTTCCCTTTCTTCAGATTCAGACCAGATTGCAGAATCTGGGGAGCAATTTGCAGAACAAGAGCAACGACATTGAGGTCCTCGCAGTAAGTCCACCGTTTCTTTAGTCTGTTGTTTTCTCTCCCACCTTATCTGCTCAATTCCTGTGTGAAATTACAGAACAGGGAAAGGATTTTTGATGGCTAAAACAACAAACATCATGGAGAGTAGTGCCCTTTTATAGTCACGCTTCGATCCCCCGCTGTGGGAGAGATGGCTGTGAATCCATTCCAGTAGCCGCAGAACAATACACACCGCAGAGAAGGCAGCTTGCCTAACTTTGTCGGACGTGGGGGGGTTGGGTGTAAATGGCTGCCATATTGAGTTTATTTACAGTCGTATTTCAGATTAGGGCCTGATATCCTTGGATAAACCTTCCCGCTTGCCTTAATTATAAAGGGGCTGAGTATTTCAGAAACATGCCTGAGTCCTGTTTGAATCTAAACTACATCTCTGCTGCAGCACTAAACAGGAGTTGGTGAAACATAACAGACTTAATGAGTTTGATGCTGTGAGCCGCTCTGAGTCTCTGTAGCTGCATATTAACAAGGTTCCTCAGCAGCAGAAACTAAAATATATATTATTAGTATTTCAAAATGTTCATATTCCTTTTTGTGATGTAAAAGATCAGACAAAGTCATTACAATTAAGTGAACAAACACAGAAACTAAAGGTGATGTGTGAAAAACAAAATCATCACCAGTCTTCCAAACTTCATTTTCTGCCTGACCATCCATCTCCAGCTCTAGTTACAGTGTGATCTGAACTTTTATATTTATACACTGAGAGCATGTCCAAATGGATAGAGGACTCTGGAAAAATGCAGAATATGGTCAAACATGTAGGGACCCTGAGCCTAATTGTCCACCTGCCATTCTGGAATGCAGCAGAATGAATCCATGAGCCATTAGGCCTCTTTGCACAATAACCGTATCAGTCTAAATATGTAATGCATTGTGTTCTGCGGAGTTCGATGTTTACTTAGAGTGTGAGATAAGGCTCTGTTTTGAAACTTCTCTTGTTTTTCATCCCGCAGGTGGACCTGCTGAAGGAAACGCTGATAAACTTCCTGTCTCTGGAGGTGGGTTCCCTACTAGCTCCATCAAAAGCACAACGCAGTTCATAAAATTCTTGGATCCCAGTGAGGGCTGTGAAGGGAGGGTGGGGAAGGAAAGAACGGCTAGTAAAGGTCCAAGATCCCAGACAGGAAAAGGGAATCCCGTCTCCTTCCCTTGCAGTCGTGTCCCATGAGGAGCAAAGCGAGGAAACTCCCCTGCATGTTTCCATGGACAGAAAAAAAAAGTCTAATTTGGCAAACATAAGTGACCGACATGTGCCGCATTTAAGAAAACACACTGTTAGGAGGTGTTTATATTCACATTCCAAACTCCTTACTGGGACGTTTTGCTCATAAAGTTTCAGTTTCCCTTCCACAAAGTCTAATTATAAAGTGAAGAAACACAGAGAAGGTTAGGAAATGCTCCTAAAACAGTGGTCATATAAGCAAAAGCCTGACCCAGTCACTCATACAGACTTTCCTTTTCTACACGTGTTGAAGGCAACAGGTTGGGTGCACATGGCGATGACTGTCTCCATATGGAAAATTAGCTCAAGTCAAACAAAAAAACTCATTCAAATCTTCAAACGTATGATGACGGCTTAAAATAACGAACAGCTTGTATACTGCATTACAGTATGTGATATACAGCACCTTGGAAAAGTCTATTTCTTGAATTTTCCAATAAGCAAGAACTATGTATTTATATCAGGACTTCATTTGATGGAACAACTGGATGTTGTGAAGTGGAAGAAAATCTGAAAAATTGTTCATCTCCTCTCTGCCTCCTGCTTCCTCGTCATCCCTCTTATGACTTCAATTACGGCTTTAATTCTTTTTCTGAGTTTGTTTTTGTTCAGTTTGTGTGTCTGTTCTGGTTGACAATCATTCAGCCTTTTTTATTATTCCGATCGGGTGGTTTTCAAGTTTGCTTTCTATATTTCTATTTCCAGTTTGACAGTGAAGAGCAGTTCAACAGCAGCGTCAAGACTCTGCTGTCCCGTCTCCCAAAGCAGCGCTACCTGAAGTCCATCTGTGATGAGATTCACCATTTTAAGATTGTGAAAAGGTGAGCTGCCAGTTTTACTTCATAACAGTTTCAAAGAGAAATAAAAATGTGCAAAAGTTGGTTTTTGACTCTCTCACTTAGTATTTGTGGATATAGCAATCTCTTGCAAAGAACATTTTCCTTTTTGATCACCCTTTAATTTTCTGAGGCAGAAGAAATCTTCCTTTTTCACCAATCATACCTTCACAACTTAAATTCGATTTCATTTTCTTTTTTTTTTTAACTAATCAATCAATTTTGTCCAATTATCAGTGATACATACAAACTATCTAAAATGTTTCCCCAAATAATCAGTTACATGATTTTTCTGTTTCTCACATGTCATTTCACCCTAAAACATCACTCTAAGTTCATGCTACTCTTAGGTTATTGGATAGGAAGATAAAATAACTCTCCCTTCATTTAGCTCAGAAATAGATGATGCTGTTGGATGAATGACAAGAAGTCAATTCAACCAACTTGTTGGTGTTTATGTTCACCGACATAAGCATTTTGTAGCACTGGAATTTCTTGTCAGTAGGAGGATGCTGATTAGCTTATTTTGAATTAAAAAAAAGTTTTTAGGCTTCTAGTACAATAATTTCATAATATATGTTCTTAAATACATACATAAAAATTAAAACTTGTTTTTCTTAAAAAAAAAAAAAACAAGCCAAAACTAAGCAGGTAAATAGGTTAAATGATGATTTAAAAAAAAACATGAAAAACCTCCTTTGTAGGCAACGCCACTCCCCCACACCAGGTGTAACGGTGACAGCCAGAGCTTCAAAGAGCGCAGTTAGACAGATAACCACCACCTTGAAGAACACTAAATCCCCCGTTGATCCTGTTTCCTGAGGTGAAATCTGGAAAAGGATTCGCCTTGTTTGGTCTTCTGGCGTCTGGATCGTAACACCTCAGCTGTCCGACGCAGGCCAGCTCCCCAGAGCCAGTTTCATGAATGAGACGGCAACAGGAAAGAAAAAAATCAAAGCCTCTCCAACGCAGTTGGTTTCAATTTCCCATCTCTGCTTTGTGTTTGCGTTGCTGTTTAGGGGGAAGCACAAGGCCTCACAGATTAACCGGGCCACAGAGCCAGAGACCATGTATACATTTTGCATCTGTTTTTTATCCTTTTGTGTGCATGTTTTCGTTGAATGTGAGGGACAGGCAGCTGAGGCCAGATGAGCGGGGTAAAGGGTTTTCACAGCAGTCACCTTGCTGCAGCGGAATCATAAACTAAACTTATCTTGGACGGGTTGAAGGCAGTGACCTTTTCTTTGTGTCAGAACTATTGCATGTGAGCCTGTCAACTCGCCCACGGTCATTCTGGCGGCTCTGAAAGGCTGTTCTTAGACAGTTAACATAATTATTATACATGTGGGACTTTTCTTTTAGCTGAGGTTATTTTCTGCCTTCCTCCTTTACTTAGTTCCCATTGGATTTATTTATTTAGCTTGGTAACTTCACAAGTAATTTTTATGACTCATAAAAATTATGTTTTGTTCAAATACACTGCGACTTGCAAGGCTCTGTCTCTTTTGAGATGTGCTCCTGGCAGAGTTAGATCCTCTTGCTAAACAGGACTTACTTGTTAATAAAGTTCCCGGAAAACCTCCTGGCTAAATTTCATTGTTCTGATTTTGAAATGTTCCATTTGGATGTCAAGTATACGTTTTTTCCCCCCCTTCTCAATATAACAAACACATGTTGTCCTTTTTCAGGGTGGCTGTGGTGGTCTTGTACAGCTATAAAGATGACTACTACAAGATCCTTTTGTGAGAATCAAGGACTGCATTTCATCCTCAGACCTGCAGGATCTGCTCAAAGATTGGACAGATTTTCTATTTGGGGCAAAAATACAAGCCCCAAAGACACAGGGGACTCTTCTTTTATCATGTTTAATAGTTCTTTAGCTCCAAACTCTGAACATTTCCCCAAAACCCTTTGGTGTTTCCAGGCAGAATCAAGAGGTTTAATGGACTTTGATGCCTTAATACTGTACTGTAGATCTTGGAAGGAAAAGGGCTACTTGTTGCAGATTATGTCATGAGTAAAAGAGGGAGGGAATAAATATTATTTTCCCATGCTTTGACTTTGTTGTTGTTGTTTCTGTGTCCAGAGCATAAACAGACATCATCCATGGTGAACAATCTGAACGTCACGTTTTACCTCAAAAGTTGTTTGGGGATGTTTTTGAGACCTTTGAAAGCTGTTTATATATTTCTATGCAAACAAAAAATATATGAGTAGTTACATTCATCCATCCATCAATCCATTCAATTCTTTATGGAAAAAAAAACTAGCAACACCTCTAGTAAAGATGTGTAAAAAGTCTTGAAATTCAGCTGCATCTAAAAAATATGGAACATTGCATAAAAGTGCAATATTTCTCACTAGTTATCTCAGAAAGTGAAACTTGTATATTACATATAATCAGCACATAGTGATCTATTCTTTGTTGTCTTCTTGTTATTTTTATGCTTGTTTCTTACAGATAATGAAAACCCAACATTGAGTATCTCGTAAAATTAGAATACTGTGAACAAAGACATTATTAGAAGCTCAGTGTTAAAACCTAATCAGCTAATTAACTAAAAAGAAAACTAAGTGATTTGTTTTCAGTTTACTGACAAAAAAAACATTTTTATTTAAACATCCTGAGATTTCAAGGATCACCCATAATGCCAAACAACCTATAAGGTTGCTAACAAGAAAAACAGGATTTCCGATTAACCAGTGGGAATGTATATATATATGTATATATATATAAGTTGACGTGAAGACACAGAGTTATTTTTTTACTTCCAGAAGTTTCTTTATAGGTGATCTTAGCAGGTGAAGTCAAAGCACCAGTTGTGGGTAAACCAAACGTCCAAGCCTTGACTCAATTCATTCAGTATTTTACCAGGGAAGAGACGTGGTCTTCTTCCTCTTCATTCATACTCAAACACCATCTCTGTTAGATCCATTTGCAACTGAAAAGCAATCAGATCTAAAAGAACAAAAAGAAGAAGAATTCCCATTTGCAGCACAAGTCTAGGAACAGATGTGTGAGGGTATGCAAGTGAAGCAAAACCCCTAACCAGTACCATCTTGAATGACATCACTGATGTTTGGGAAATTCAAGTTTATCAGCACAAGTCTCTCCGGTTCACACATTTATTTATTTTTTTTAAAATAAAAAGCATAAATGTTACAGTTTCTAATCTAGAAACATATTTACAAGATTTGCAGCACTGAAATAAATAAGGTAAAGAATATAGCAAAGAGAAATGATAAAAGGTCTAAAATGTACATTACATTTAGCTACTTAAAGCTATTTTCAATAAAGAAAAAAAATCTCAAACTATACTTTAGTATTAATAAATAAAGCTATGTGAAAAAATAAATAAGGTTCTCTTAACGTCTATAAATTTACGTTTTTACACATAGGACAGAGCTTTTTACGTGTAAGCTTTTACGGTCCGCTTCTTCGTTTTAAAGCTTATGATTCAAACAGACACGCGTACTGCAAACACTTCAGAATAAATTCGTTTCTGACCTATTTTGGCATTGGAACCGTTTCAGAATTGGGATATTGGCAAAGAAGAGACAACTCTGATCCAAAAACTAGACTGTTTTGCAATGCTTCTCGGAATCTGTCCTTTGTGTGGACCAAGAAGGTCCAGAACCTTCACCTCCAGTGGCTCAGCATCTCTGTGTGCCTAAAACGTTCCTGATTAGGACTTTTATTCCTTCAGTAATTCTGAACGGTGATATTTTTGTTTTTCCTCACTGGCTCTGAAGAAAGTGAAACACAGAAATTTGACATATCAACACCAACACAATATCAAATCCGAGAATGACAACACATTAGTCCTCTGAATATAAACAGTGGATGATCCAAAACTCTATCCTTGTGCATACTACTTTTTTCTTGACACTGGCTAAAAGTTAAAACCAAAGTAATGTGTGTGAAAAAAAAAGAAAACACTAAGGTTGTAGAATTAAGGCTCTATAAATAATAATCCCAAGCAAATTGCTGACATGTATAAACAGCAGCTCTGCCACAATTAAGTGAAAGAAGTGTTAAGGACATTCCTTGCCGATACATTTTTTTTTTGACTTGGCTGGTCATAACCTGACACAACCTGAAGGAACATCAATCAGTCTGGTTCACCTCTAATAGCTTTCAAATGAGTTACAGAGTTCTGGCTGAAAGAAGATGACTGGAAGGTACGTTTTAGACTCGGTTCACCTCCAGTGTCTGCAGAAAAGTTAATACCCTTGAATTTTTTCACATTGACTCAAACTGAAGCCATAAATTTTAATGTTTCTTCTGGATTGTATGTGTTGGACCAACAAGTAAAAGAAAACAACCGTGGAAGCAAAAGGAAACATCATTTTCATTTTATTTATGAATAAAATTCTGAAAGGTGTGGTGTACTTGTATATTAAACCTCGTCTATAAATAGGTTCAGCGAGCCACAAATGTGAATAATTGTTTTGGCAGGACAGACTTTAGTTGTGAACTCCAATAAATCTCATATTTATGGACGTGTCATGCAGCAAGCAGATGGAAAAATGTTGCTCTGGTCACGTGAGACCGAAATATAATCTTTTGGCCAAGTTAAATTTCATGTGGGATGGATCCCTATGGTGAAACGCAGTGATAGCAGCAATGGGATAAGAATCCGATTGGCTCCCTTTTTAATGATAATTCAATAGCGAAAGAGCTTCTTTGCAAAATACAATTGGCAAAAATTTTAGTCTTTATTTGGTGATGCTCCAAAAGACATGCAGCTGTAACTACAGGGAGACGTCTTTCTACAAAACCTTTCAGATTTTTATTTGTAAAAAAAATTCTGAAAATCACATTTCCTTTGCTTTCAGAATTCCTTATGCTTTGTGTTGGTCAGTCACAGAAAATACTAGTAAAACGCATTGACTTTTCAGATTGTAATGTGACAAACTGTGTTCAAGGGATATGAATGCTTGAGCAAGGCACTGCAGCTGCTTTAATCGGGTTTCTTTGAAAAAGGAATGGCTCCACTCATTTGAAGTTAGACAAAAGCTGTTATTTGTGAAGTGTGTGGGAATGTTCCAAATAGCATAAACATAACTTTAAAAATGGCTCTAAAGTAAGAAACAAAACAGAAACAAGAGCACATATGATACAAATCCTGTAAAAATATACAATAACTAAAATGAAAACCACACATTCTAATGCAGGGGTTTGAATCTGGCCTGCTAACGATGGTTATATCCACAATGCACTGCTGCATTTTTTTGGGGGGGATGGGGAGTTTAGCATTCTTAATGTTCCCTTTATGCCACAGCCCAAACCCCTGTTCTAAAGCTGTTTCTCTTCCTCCTTCATCTGCAAAGTTCCAAAGTTTCAAAGGAAACAGTAAGAAGCAAGTGTTTTACAGTACAGGAGTTTGATTCTGGCAGATGAGTCTCTCTGGATCCTCCTTGCAACCCACACTGGCTGCATTCGTAATACATCCACTAGTCCATCGCCACTATAGGTTTGTCGCTCAACCGAACGTCCAAACTACGAAGATAATCGACGAATGATGAAAAAAAACAAAAAAAAAACAGCATTGGTCATATGCTTCTTGCTGAGTTTATCTCTCATACAAAAGAAAAAGTGGGAAAAACAGCAGTATGGGAATTTCTTTTGCCTCAGTTGCTGTTATAAATTTCTTTTTAGCGTGGCGTCCAGTCACTGCCCATGCTCAGTTTGGCCCTGGGAATGGTCATCTTCTCCGTGCAGGGAGGCGAGCTCATCTCTGGAGAGAAGTGGATGATGCCGCAGTCACTCTTCATATTCTGAAACTTATTCTCTTTGGAGGGCTCCATGTAGATGACTGAATTCTTGTTCACATGTTTCTTCAGGATGACCGTCTGTTGGGGGGAAGAGAGAAAACAAGGCATTAAGGTCATTATTTGGTAGACCTGCAGTGACAGCATCATGATTTATGTTCACTGGTGCTTGCCTGTTATAGAAAGAGAGATAATTTGATATTTTGACATTATAGGCTCATTTAAAGGTTTATGGGTGGCACGACCTTTTGCTATCTGAAAGCAAAGAGCAAAGGGAAACACCATTTATTCTTAAGCTGTGACAGTTTTAGTACTGGCTACGCCAGGAACAGGGAAATCAGGGAAAATGCTTCCTAGGAAAAGTCAGAAATTAAGCTCAACTTAACAGTAATTTTTTTTGTTAGATATTTTGCTTAAAGATGGAGCAATCGGGATTTTGTGTCCTATTTCTGACCTGCACATACTGGATTTTGTATGATTCCAATTTCTCTCTAAGAACTTTGATAAAACTATAATAAAAGACAACACAGAAAATTCAATTTTCTATATAAAAGCTAACCCCTACCTTAACTTTGAGATTTCCAAATGAAAACAAACAGCTAAAAAGCTCAAATTGATCAACGGGAACTTTGTTGTACTCTTTTCAGCCTTCCTGTTATCTGCTAGGTTGTGCTCTCTCTTGTTCTATCGCAGCCTACATGAACCAAAGAAATATTCCCACCTCCTTCCCTCAGTAGTAGCTTCCACACTGAAGAGCACTTTTGTTAGTGTGACCTGATTGGTCACACTAAAAAAATGTAGCTGCACTCGAATTGTGTTTCTGAAAAACTGTTTGCTGGTTAGAGTCAGTCAAATCAAAAATCTTGACGTCAGAAGGCTATTAATTTGCGGATAATCGCTCACCTTCTTTGGTGCGCTGTAGCAGGACATCTGCACCCACTTCTTTTTCTTGTTGATGAGTAAAGCCACAATGAGAAAGATAATGATGGCCAAAAGGAGTCCTGCGAGGATCCATGCAGCTGATTGGTAAACAAGAGCCATCTCCGTATGGGTGGGGTAGTTCTCACCCAAATGTGGCTGGTCTTTGTGAGACAGAAAAGACATAGTATATTTATGGATCTGGATTTCTACACATTTCTAAATAACTAAATTCTCCACTTTCTGGGGGCTCCTGTTTGTTTTTCCCTTTATTAAAGTATAAAAACAGAAGCTCCCTATAAATACACGGAAAATATTCCCGACCTTAAGTTGTAAATATATGCACTGATGGGCAGGCATATAAATAAAGGGACAGGCTGACATATGCATAGATGAATGGAAGGAAAGACATTTGCAGAGATTATCTGATTGAAAAATTGATCTATACAAGAACAGCATGTCTGAAATGCAAATATTTTTTTAAAATACTCTTACTTTTTCCCTGTTTATCCAGACCTGGAAAATACTTAAACTCCTTGGGAACTGATGTATTCATCCCATGAAAAACTTACTCTGGACTGTAACAGCAACATTTACTGACCCTAAATTGAAAACATATTGTACTAATGATATACTCCTGGGCAGAGAAGTGGGTCCAGTCATTCAAAATGAAAAATGACTCCTGTCTCCCTCAGGAAGGATCATGTTCAGCTCAAGTCCATTTATCACTCTTGTTTTAATATACATTTCACTCCTTTATTAAGCCATTCCCAACAGACCACATTAGCATAAACTCTCTCAGGGACTGGCAGGAAGAGTTTGGCAAAGCTACCATATAGCTAACAGGACAGGATCGGTACTGGAGGACGATGAAGAGCAGACAGCTACCTGTATCAGCGGTGACAGGTGGGACGGTCACAGTTGTAATCCAAGATCCACTCTGCCATGTGGTGGTGACCACTTCATGCGTTGTCCTGGTAGATACAGTCACTGATGCTGATGTTGTAGATTCTGTTCAGACAGAAGCAAGATGCCAATATTTTCAGAGTTCTGCAGTGAGCTAGTGTTTACACTCCCTGGTGTTTCAGCTGATAAGCTGTGTTTATTGGATCTGTCATCCGAACTTCCACTGGGACGCTTTGTGTGCCCATTACGTTAAAAGCTCTGTTTTCCATCGGCTAAATAACAAAACAGCTACACGTCAGTGCGAACAATAGGAGGGTATGCTTAGTTTTTCCTCTATAGGAAAAGCTGACATGGGACTTTGCCTTCCTGTGGTGCCAGCAGGCGAAAGCGTTATGGGCCGATGCAGCCAGGGGACAGGAAGCACGTGTGAATGTGCGGATGCTCAAGGAATGTTTTCGTTCTGAGTGGACTGTGTGGGTCTGGCACATGGAATGTTTTCTATGTGATCCTGTTTGCCTGTTTAGTGTTTAAGTGGCTGGATCTAACAAATGGTCAGAGAATCAATTTAAGCCCTCTCTTGTAGTAGCACTGTGACTCATAACATTACAACCAAGATTACTAACACCATCATTCAAAAGTAGAGGGAAGTGATACAGTGCTTAGGAAAAGCCAAAAACAGTGTTTTGTTATAGGCATAAATGTATTTTTTGGCGGGAATTTTATGACACACTGGAATGTAGAAGTGGATGGCTGTGAAGTGTAAGAAGCTAGTGCATGGTTTTTGATCTTTTATGTAAATAAAAATGTAAAAAGTGAGGAATGCGTTTGTGAGTACATCTCACACATTGTAGCTCCAACAGGTTTTCTTCCAGTATTGATTTTAATTTAGCACAATCCCTATTTTTGTTAACTGAAGTGACCTTCTTTTTCCCTACCAGAGAATATTACTGACACGCATGAAGCCCCCACCACCATGTTTTGCTTTGAGATTGGTGTGCAGAGTTTGATTTCTACCACTTTCTGTATCATCTGACCAGAGTACCTCCTTTTAGATGTTTGTTGTGTCGCCTGTGTTCCTTGTATAATACACCCCCCCCCCAAAAAAAAAAACAAAAACTTCTCATTGCTTTTATTAAACACTGGCTTTTTTCTTGCCACTTTTTCATAAGGGTCTGATTTGTGGACCAAATGACTAATAATTAGCTGTTGACATTCTGTGCTATTTTGTATTGGTCTCATATAAAATCCCCCCCACCCAAGGCACTGTGCATAAGTTCAAATGTGCCAACTACATGAAACACTGTTTCAACTAAGGACAACTTCCCAGAACAAAAGGCAGCTTTCTCCCATCTATGTTTTTCTCGACACCCACCCAAAAACGTACCGAGACAATGTGGGCAGCACTGGCCCTTGAGTAAAACCGGGACCCTGCAGCTGGCTGCCGGACAGTGTTGGGAGAAACACTGAATAGTGCCGTTGTTGCACGTGCAGCTCGTGCAGGCGTTGGCCTTCCAGGAGTCCCCGGCTTGCAGCATGTCTCCTTCGGCGGTTATGCAGAACTCCTGTTGGCTGCCATTCACTGGCAGCAAGTTGCTCTCTGTCTCTTCTGTCAGTGGACACATGCAAACCTGATCAGTAATGAAACACTGCAGAAGCCTGTCACACTAGAGCCACATACATCGCTTGAGTAAAGCCAGAAATACGTGTGAACAGCTAACGGAGAATGCCGTGCATTGCCTAATTGAGAGCTCAGCTTCTAAGTGACCCGCGATATTTCACATTTCAATCCACAAGGGTTACTGGGCCGTAGCAGCAGCTTTCCAGGTGACTCTCTTTGGCAGCTGTCACTTAAGCCCAAACTCTTATCTCCATCTTTGACAAGGCAGCAGGGCTGAGATCTATGGCCTTTTAATGACCACACTGAGGGGGACTCAGCATGAACACACTCCACTGTACATATCCATTACAAGGCTTATCAGCGAGATGTGTGTTATTCTCACATTCCTGGTGACCAGGCCCATACATATATCAAAAAGTGGCCTCTGACAGTCCGTTTTTGTGCGCGGAGATGCAGGGATAAGGCGGGCCGGCATTCTCGAGGAGCAGCTCTCAGATGCAGTCATGCAAGGATGATTTGTGGGCCTCGTTCTTGGGAGTGCATGGGAAATGTTGTTTGTAAGTTTATAAATGTGTGAGACATTCTGAAATGTTTGGCTTCACTAGTAAATAAAATGTGCATGTGGTTTTACGTTTGCCTCAGCAGTGGGGCGCTACAGATGCAGAAAGATTACAGTCTCGTCCCATCAGCAATCAGACAGTTAGGCGAGTCTCTGATGTGGGCCGCTGGGTGAAAGCAGTCCACATGTTGTGCTTCTTGCCTGGAGGAGCTCTACGTAAACGCAACCGGTCTTTGCTGGTTTCTTTATGGGCCTCTGTGCTTGACATAAAACTGGCCGCAAAGAGCAACATGCGAGACCCTACAAAACCACATGCTGATAGCACATCCACAGCAGCTTTAAACAACCCTGACCTGCTTCACATGGCCCCCCTCCGAAAGCTGTTCAACCTTGTTGTTTTCCTGAAGGGAACCTCCTCCTTTCCCTCTTTTTATTACCTGGGCACATATGGCAACAGGTGTCCTTGTTTCTGATGGGTGTCTGGCAAAGCGCTGGGGGACAAACTTCCGTGTCGCACAGGACGCGTCCCTTCCTGCAGGTGCAGCGCGTGCACTCGTCCAGGTTCCATGTTTCCCCCTCCACATAAAATTCCCCTCCAGGTGCTCTGCACACCACCATGTCCATCCCCTCAGGCTGGCCACTGCCGGACTCATCTGATGGAGAAAAGAAACAATTTGTTTCTCTTGTTTTCTGTAGTTACCACAAACACCTTATGTCTGACCTTTAACAAACTTTTAACTGTCTCTGCCAACTACCTTGAAAATAGCTTGGCTGGACAATTTCAAGCCTCTTTCAGATACTCATTTGTTCTGATGTCTACATGTCTTTGTTTCAGCTCAAAATCCTCTGACAGGTCCTGACTTGGAACGAAATTGAAACACCAGTACGTCCCTGACGCACCTCAGGAGATGGCAGTAAACACACAACTAACTGCAGGGTATAAAAAGACTCAATTTTCTCAGAAGACGTCATATCTTTCTTCACTGTCAATCTAAATAATTTGACAAATATGTGATGATGATGGGGGAAAACAACAAGCTTGAGAAAATATGTGAAAGCTGCCGGGTTTAGCCATAACAACCTCTGATGAATCCCCTGCTTTGTGAATCTCCTGAGCGAATTGTTTTAGAATGATTGCTTATATTTTTAATCTCTCACTCTAGCTGAAAAAATAGGGAGGAAAAAAAATATGTTGTATAATCCTCTTGATTTAACAGTTTTAATTAATTTGACTAATGATGAAGAAACCTTTGGCTGCTTCTCTTAAATAAAAAGGAGCTTTGAGGAATTTTACCTGATTTCGAATAATTGACAACTGTATTCATAATTATGAATATGAATATATGTTCATAAGCATAATTAAAAGTAGTCATCAAATCTGACACAAAGAGTAAATTACAGCTTGATTTAATCATGATCAATCAGTTTTTTTTTTGTTTGTATTTTTTTGCAATATCTTGTTATGATGAAGGTCAGAGGCGATAAGTGCAGATCACTGTCTAATAAAAAGAAGTACAGAAGTCTGTTTTTTTCAAACACTTAGCCAAAAACATCTTTAGTGTCTTACAGAGAACAGAGCACATCTGCAAAGAGTTAGGCTGTTGTCCCCTGACTGAAAAGGGTGCTTAGCAGAAAGTAGAAGACAGTCTTTCATTTCTAAATATTTGAACAGCCAGCTGAGTCACCCCTCCATAAATATCCCTTACTAGTGAGAGAGTTGTGGATATAAAAGTGTGGGTGTGGATCAGTGCGCCTTCCAGTTCCAAAAAAACATATAGAGAGTGTGACTGTGCCCAATCGAGAGGCCATGAAGGTTAGAATCTAAAAGTTGGATTATGATATGTTATTACCAGATGAGGAAAGTGTTTAGGTACGACTGCTGCTAGTGTAACCACACCATGCAAACTCTGCTATGTTGTTGGAAAGGAAAGACTTTAAGGTTCATCAAACAGTTTCTCTCTTATCACAGAGTCTGTCGTAGGACTGTTGTCTGAATAAAAAGACATATGCTGCATATGAATCTGTGTTGCAAACCAAGTATAGATTTCTGGCTTCAGTAGTGATTGTTTACAATTTTTTTATATTTTTTTAATGAGGCTACAAGCAGCTAATACTGCAACTCTGATCTTAAAAGAGACATAACAGTTTATTCCTTTATTTGTTTATGTATCTTTGAACTGTGGCCACATTGGGATGGTTAATTACACCGAAGTGGATGATTATTTACAATAAAGATGGACACTAGTGCCATCTCCACCGTTGGCTGTTCCAATAGTCAGCGAATGTTGCTTAGGGATGTCAAAACCCAATTTGGCTAATTGGTCATAAACTCTACTCTTGATATTTTAACTATTTCTATTTGCTCTACTTTGCTTCTTTTTAAGCTAATTAATTATTTTATTCATGTTTTCCAATCCTAACTTCCTTTTTTCTTTTTAACTGCTCCTATCCTTTACTTTGTTGCTGTGCAGCACCTTGGTGCAACTTGCTTGATGGAAACAAAGCTGGCATGGTTTGATTTTGGACTTTGCTGCCAGTGTCTTATATTGTAGTTATTGCAACAAGACATGTTCATAAAGCCGAGACATGGGAATGTTTCTCAGAGTGAAGTCTTACCTTCACATGTAGGACAGCATTGGTCAGACTTAACAACAGGTTGAGAGCAGCTGGGCATGGGGCATGATATGAGGACACACATCTCCCGTCCAGAGAGGCAGTAGCAGTCACGGCAGCCGTCGTGCCAGCTGTCACCCTCCTCATACCTGCGGCCGTTGGAGATGAGGCAGAAGCTGGGGATGCTGGCTGGGACGGTTGTGCTTTGAACTTGATCAATTTCTAGAAACACAAATATATGATATGAAAGAATGACCTTTTCGCTCTCGAAAGAGTACAAAAAACAAGCAGTTTGTGTTCTTTTCACTTAGAGAAAAAGCAGTTCTTACTGACAGCCACATAGTTACTTCTACGTCATTTCACTCAGTTAGACACTGACTTAAGTATTAGATTGTTCAAATGCGCCCAGAGACCTTGTTAAGAGCAAGAAATTGTCAAGTTGTCACAACACAGCTTTTACAGTTTTAAATGATCTGGAGCACAGCTTGAACTCTGTGAACTCTTGAACTTAGGCAGATGCTTACAGGGCTATTCGTTTAGATTTTAGGTCTGACATACACCAATAAATTTAAATGGACTTCCAAAAATGTTTTCTCTTTCCTTTGCATTTTCCCTAATCTAAAACAGAAGCTCAGTCAGAATTTTAACTAAGGTAAACAGAGGATTATTTACAGAAGGTGTTGTTGAGTTTTTTGTTTGTGTTTGTAGAAAGGAACCCAGGTGTACCGCTGCTCCCACTATCCAAGAAAACCAGGAGATCAAATATTTGTAATATGCCTAAATTGGAAAAATAAACACATAGCGTGAAATAATTTCTAAATTCAAGGTTTGAGGTAATTCTTAGCAACTGCCGTTACACAAACATGCACTGGAGAAAACAAAACACTTAACAGGAAAACATTTCATCTCACCGGGGAGGAGCAAAAGGTCACAGAACCAGAAATCTCCCATAGGATCAAAGCCGTATTCTCCTGTTTTTAAGCTTTTAATTCCAGGATTGTTTAGTGCTAATGTTCAGATTTGCTATAGAAGTTTACTTCACTTATCTCATATTCATGTTGATCTTAAGGTAAATGAGACGGTTTTAGCAGAGAGACTACTAATCAAATATCCCTACATCTACATTTGCCTTTAAAAGACCCAGTAATTTATCTTATTTAAATAAATCGTCGGTTGAATGAAAACAATCTAGATGCAGTAGAACCCAGAAAACTAAATATACGATGACTCCAAGTTAGATTATTGTGCATTTCAGTTATAATTTCTGGTGAGCAAAAACTTGGAGATGTCCCGTTTTTACCAGTGCTAGATTCGGTACTTAGCAGTTTCTTTGATACCTTTGCACATGCAGATGTTGCAGCCCTTCCTGTTCTGTCGATAGCCGTTGCTGCAGTACTTGTCGCAGGTGAAGGGAGGACATTTCACACAACGACACATTTCACAGCCATGTTTGTTCCTCCTGTAGGGTGAGACACACATTGATGCACGTGTGATCAAAAGTCTGGCATAATAGGCATATTAGCTCCCACATAATTGTTTCAAAGACTGGATTTCTTCAAGATCTGTGAAGAAGCATGGTCTTGTGACACATTGAAAGAAGTATTCTAAAGTCACGAACAATCAACATCTGGACCGGTTTTTCTTTTCCTTATACTGGTTTCTTTGAAGAATGTCAAATAAAAGTCAACATGCGAGTCGCTTGTGGTTTGAATATCATACCAATCCTAAAGACTCTGAAAGGGGCACTTTAAAGCCAATTCAGATGCTTTCAATTCTGCCTGTTGCCATCTTTATTGCCCCAGAATCTCCAGTTGGTACATAAAAGTGTTTGTGAGCAGTGGACTGGTAAGAGTTAGGGTAGATTTTAAAACATTGTTGTTGACGTAACAGAAAAAGATGGTGGAAGACGAGGGCTTCCGATGGCCAACCTGATAATAGACAGTTTTACTTGAGTGGAAAAGAAAGAAACTTGGGAGGAAAGTTATAAGTATAGATTTCATGCAGAGAGAGAAGCAAAATGAAATGCAGAAGCTGGAAACAGGACAGATGGATTCAATTATCTGCCCAATAAACATGGATGGGTTGCAGCTTGATGAACTGTCAAATCTCAGATAAAAGAATAAACCGTATCCACACCTTTACCATCCACTCAGCTGTCCTCTTTGACTTTCTCTCTAGTTAAGCTTTGATTTTTTCATTTCGATTCTTATGCCATTTCATTAAACCCAAATAATCACATCATTAATCTTTGTCTGCCGAAATCAAACAGACTCCAAAATCTATAATGCACTGCATAAAGTGGATGCAAATCTCAGGTTCAGCAAACCGAAGACTCAATTTATGCTGAAATAGCAACAAGAGTGATAGAAACAACACTGAGTGGCCAGCCAGCGCCTCTCTGTATAAATACTGAGAGAGTGTGAGGGGCAACCTTATAGCAAGGCTTTGTTTAAAGATGGCATGTGGAATGCTAAGCAAGGCTTTGGGCTCCAGAGGGGATAGAGGTTCTTGGGGAGATACGGGGGGCCTTGTTAATAGACTGCTGGCTCAGCTGAATTTCTATTGTAATGTCTGAAAAAGCCGTTCAAAGTCTGTGTTCACAATGTGGATATTTTTTTTTTTTAATTCAAGTTTTTATTGAGGAACAACATTAACAGTATGCATCACATTTGTTCACAGAAAGTGGAACAGCCTTGTACAATCTTCTAATCAGTATGTTAAATTAATCTATAGCATACCTCTTCAGGAGATTATCCCAGCTCCAGTTATAAATGTTCCCTTTTCATTTATTTCTCCTCCACCCCAGTTCCACACAGGAGAGTAGGGAGGACAGAGTTTGTACAAGTCTGTATCATATCAGAATAACTTTTTCCAACCGCAAAACAAATAATCAAAACCGAACAGAGTAGCTAAGGAACGATGGGTGTCACTTCACTTTCATTAGTATCAGATCTCATGTTCATGAAAGTCCGCCACGGGGTCCAACACCTTTCAAATTTATCCTGTTCCAGTTTCAGTGCAAATGTCAGTTCTTCCATCTTGTGAATATCTTGGATGATGTTTATCCAGTCTTCTAGACT